>SWEM01000567.1:0-19736 GCA_019593585.1 Nitzschia palea | reverse complement strand
TGGAGTATGACTGGATGGCTTCTACTTATGGGGAGATGGCTGACCTCCTGATCCTTAGTGACACACCTAGTCCTAAGGGAAAATTGGCCACACTCACTCCATACATTGATGCAAACCTGTCCCATGAAGATTGGAACACAGGTCATTCTGTTGCAGAGAATCTGCATTTCATAAGTGTGACTCCTCTTGACTGGTACTCCAAGAATCAGTCAATGGTTGAGACCACTTATGGATCAGAGCTCAAGACAGCATGTTCTTGTGTAGAACAGGTGATTGACTTGCATAACTGTGTTTGCAAGACTATTGGTCCAAAGTTTGTTGGATCATATCATATTCCCTGGAGAATGTAACCCAGTTGACATTCTATTTAGAGATTGAGGTTACCAGGAAGCGTGGCTATTGTTGCAGCCACTGATATGTTGGAAAGATACACTGTGGGCATTGGCATGGCCAGCCATGGTGTTGAAGATGATGGAAGATGTTAAGCCCCACTTTCGCAAAGATGGGGAGTGACAGAAAATATGAGGTATAGGCATAGGTCTATGTACAGACATAGATACAGCAGCTACATCGGTAGCAGTACATATGTATCCATGCCTAAGATTACATGATGGTTTATATGAGGATAGTAGCTATGAGGGTAGCACTACAATAGTAAGTGGTATTTGCTCAGTGGTGCATGGAGGCACCCAGGCATGGCCATGGTGGTAGAAATCATAAGATAGGAATTTACAATTGATTGTTGATTCTTGTCCAGGGCATCCCCCAGTAAAGTTGTAAGTGTTGTAGTGCAGTTTTCACTGCATTTAGTCTAGTTGAGTGTTTGTGCTGCAAGCAGTGTGCTTGAGTACAGAAACTCCCCAGTTGTTTCCTGTGGTCATCCTTTGTCTATTTCTACAAAGTGGAAAACGACTAGGTTGACGCTAGAAACTTCTATCATTTTCCATGAAAACTGGGTCCTCCTTTTGAGAAAAGTTTGTTGAGTAGATTCGATAGCAGAGGACAAACCTTTTCTAAAGGAAAAACTTGCTGCGACTAAATAATCTTGATGGTATCAAGGGCAAGCGTTCGTAGCTTGTGGCAGTCGTGTGTCAATTGTTGCGAAACAGCTTCGCGTTTCCAAAAAGGTGACGAGTAGGTTGATTCTGTTGGGTTACCAAGGGACTGGCTTGTCATCCTACATGGCTATAAGGAAAGAACTATGGCAACACGGGCATATCGTGATATGGACCTTGACAAATTGAAGGTTCATGTAACGAATCGCAGCTTGAGCCAGGTATCAATTGCCTGCCCGTCACGAATGAAGCAACGTTACAGGTATTCACCACGGTTCTAGCGTTCGTGGGTGTCTAAGAACAGTGTGAGTGAAATGCTATCTGATGTACAGTAGTAGGAGTGACATTCAGATATACTTAGTACCAGGCAACAGTTATGGCTATGTCTTCACAGTCATTCAGTGATCGTGCAAAAACTAGTTTAAGCACTGGACAAAATCTCGCTTTCCTGTTTGACGACGACGTCTCTAAATTTTCTGGCGTCTTTTGCATTATTGATATGAAAGCGGCGGCACCAAGTTAGCTTGGGGCCAAACTTTTCGCAGGCGACATGTCGTCGGGGGGCCCTTCGGTTGGGTCAAGAGAGAGTTGGTGAAAGTTCACCAAGCAAGCAAGTTGAAGCCCGTCCACCTTGACCAGGCAAGTTCAGATCGGTATCAGCAGTTTCAATACCGGTAGATTCGTCAAGTTTATTTCTAGTACTGTTTCAGCTCTTGCTCACTTGTCTTCATAGCCACGGCATTCATAGTCTCACCGCCATGGTAACGCATTATTCCTAGAGTCTTTTTCGATAGCGCTAAAGTATAGACACGATCTACAAACACTGCACGTGTGACGACATATTCCTATGCTACTGGCGTCCCTTTCCCGTCAAACCAAGATCCCGGATTTAGAAATGGGTCGTTGACACAAACAAAAGAACGGAATCAACGAAAATCACTCATGGGACAGCGCGTGCCCCCTTTCGATATATATAACCAGTCGTTTCGCTTTGTGCCAGTGGGCCAAGAACAGGTTGACGCTTGCACCATATCATCTGAGGTACGACGCGGACCAACAGCGCTACCGCATTATATTCGTTCATGATGTTGACCGGCATGATGGCCATGAGCCGTATTCGACATGATGAAGCATCGCTTTTCTTCTCTCTTCTTCTCTATGTCGATTGGTCTTTGGTATCGTCGGCAAAATTGGACAGGAATTCTTGGAATTCGACATCCTCATTGTCGTTTTGCTCACGACCAGGGTTTGCCGGTCCTCCGGTTGCTTCATGAGCATCCTTCCATATTCGCTTGGCCAAAGAAAATAAACTCCACAAGGACGTCAGGATGGATATGAGCATGGTCCAAAAGGCTAATACTGGCAGGCACACAATCAATAAAAACGAAACAAATCCAACAATGGATAATTCTTGGGTCAAGTGCATCCACGTTTGACATTTGAGTTTTCCCAATAGTCCTCCCGTAATGGTGCCACTCGAAGGAGGTGGCTCAATGTTGCGTTTATTGCTGTTGTTGGCATTATCGTCGTCGTCGACATCCAAGTGTCTTCGAGATCCGGATTTGTAATCGGCATCGACACTAAATATAATAATGTAGATGAGTTTCGAAGTTCGAAGTAGGGTGGTGAACCATAGAAAGATGGAATTACAAGCATCAATCGCTTCCGCCTTTTTCATGTACGTGTCACGACCACAGACCCCATGAAACTTGTCAATCAACAAGTAGAGTATGGCCGGGTAAATCACGTAGAGTCCCAAGGAGAGGACTAAATCGTTGGAATCCATGACATCAATAAAGGTATTGACGAGTTGGATACTGTACTTGCAAAAGGCAACGACACCCATGATTCACTGTCAATACGGGGAACAATGTATGATTCACTAACAACCAATGTAATGGAAACGATGCAATGCAAGGCAAAGAAAGGGAACGGCTGCAAAGATTCCTTTTGTGAAAATGTTGGAGCTGTTGATGGTGGTGACACCGCGAATCGCATCATCCGTGTCCAGTACAACTTGTACCGGTATGTACCCTTGTGACCAGTGAAAATGACTTTCGAATGTGCCCTGGAGAAAATGGATCATATTAATCGACAGACTCACTGTCAAAGCGATGAAGGTCGTTTTGGTACAAGGGTAGTCAGTTATTACAACGAACACCGTGATTCCAGGCTAGTTCCTAGTGACATGTTATTATGTGAGTTGAAGGGTGCTAGAGAGTGTAATGCAAAGAAATGTAGTCGTACAAATAGTTTCAATTTGGCAAGTCATCGCTCACGTTGTGCAGGATGATACTAGGTCTCGAAAAATACCGAGTGTATTCCAAAGACCAAAAAGATCAAACCTCCACCAATAGCCACAGTTTTTTCAGAGATTCTTGCGGCCAACATTCGTCCACCGAGCACGGCCAAGCCTGTACATAGAGTGTGGCCAATACATCCTCCCAGTGTCACGCCAAACGGATTCTTTGCCGCACTCAGTGCGATGGTAGCAATTTGCGATCGATCTCCCCATTCCGCCAAGAATGTCAAAGTGAAGGATTGGATGGCTACCTGGGTAAACCCTCGCTTCATGGCGTTGCGATTTTTGCGTGGATAGTCGGCATCACCATCGTTCCCTCCCGACTCGACGTCGGCCTTTTTTGGATGGAGGAGCTCTTCTTCTACTTCTTCCAATTCTTCACTGACCCGATTGGCCTCCATGCCACGTGAATCCGATAATAGTTTAATTCCAAAGTACAAAAAGAGAAGACCTCCCAGAATATGGGTATACTTTACCGGAATCAACGAAGGCAATACCAGACCCATAATACTGGACAAGACGGTCATGACATAGAGACTCAAAATGGCCCCCACAAAGACTGCGGATCGTTCTTGTCGCATACTCAAGACTGCCGCAATGAAAAAGGTCTTGTCTCCAATTTCCGTGGCGAGGATCATGGCCACCCCCGACGTAAATCCCTTCCAAAAGCCACTGTTTACATTGGCGGGTAACCAATTTCTTGAGGGAAGTGCGTCAAGAATAAGAGGCCAACCATTGTCAAACTCTTCAATGCTCAACACAGCATCATGATTACTATCCAACCGTCCAAAGAGTGATTGGGGAGGTGCATCCAATCCTGCTACGGGTAGTGATTGCACGAGACATGCCGCCACCAGCCACCAGAGCCACATCCGCCGAGATACCAAAAACATTTTTCAACAAGATATTATCAGAATGGAGAGAGATGATGAGGAGCTTAGACTCTTTTGGTGCTTGTCATGGAGAGTACAAGTACACTGCTTGACAACCAGAATGGAGTGAATACCAGGTACACCAGATACCAACGGCTTCCCCGTCATTGCTGCCACCATGATAAACCGCACCGGCAGCAGTTGGCCCGACTGACGACAGAAGGACGATGACAACAGCTATGGGTAGCAGGCTAAAGCCAACGTAAGGTAATAGGCGCTTCTGGTAGGATGGTACATATCAGGTATACGTTGTACGTTAGTACGTTGTGGCAAAGAAAAGATTTACTTTACTACTGTTAGTAACATTTTTATTGATGCTACTACTGATTTCCTATTTCCAAACATTGCCATCACAAAGGATGATGACAAGTCGTGTTGTTAACGGTTCAGGGCAGTACTAGGACCATGATTGCCTTGTGGATGGCCTTTGTGTGATCCCTTCCATCGTCGTTTCTGCCACCATGATCAAGCCAGGTCCAGGCACCTTGCATCTAATCATGACTGGTTTGACAGTGCTGATGTGCCACAAATGAATTGGCTGCACCTTCAACCCGAGATTGTTGTCTGGTCTGATCTGTTGAGAAATGAAGTGGGGATCAGAGAACAATCATGATAAAAGTACCTGAACCTTGTGATGACGATGGTGTGATCAGTGGTGTCACGATACCATGTACAAGTTTTGCATTCCCCCAAGTCCCTGCTTGAATGTGAACGTCAACGAAAGAACCTTCTTTCTTTGCTCAAATTTAGTCCTCGTTGCCCTCCGCTTTTACAAAGGGACATTTCCGGTGAGCACCCCAGGCCTGTCAGCATGGAACAACTGACTTTTGCGGTGAGCACAACCTTTTGTGCTGCTCGTGTCTTGGAATGTCACTGATACTAGGATACTATGATGAGGCTTGCTGCTGCTGACGGTTAACAGTAAGGTGCGTGTGGAGCAACCATTCTTACCTGTAAACTTGTTTTTGAGGCAAACCTTCTCATTGAAACATGCTACGGACCTTGTCACTAAAATTCTTGAGGCCATCATCCCGATTTGGCAGAAAGATGCTTTTCAAGGTGGGATTCCAAAAGAGTGCCACCTCGGAAATGGGACTGTAGCCATGGATCAACCAACCACATCGATGAAGATTCCAAATATCAACCAGAGTCTCGCTGCCCAAGCGTTGGATACTTTCTTCCATGAAATGAGCAGGAACTTGATTGCGATTGCGGACAGCGTCGGCTTGTGTAAAAAGGGTGGTGAGGTTGGAATAGAGTGAGGTAAATTTCTCCCATATAGCATGGGAATCCGTGGCGAGATAGATGCAAGATCCACCGGCGTTTTGGTAGGCGGTAAAGTAGTCTTGATAGAGGGTCTCAGGATACTTGTTTTGAACCCAACTTTTATTCTTTCGCCTATACCCTGGATCTGGGATGTGAATTCCCAAACACAAAGACTGGTTCACAACAATGTCGTCACTACTTTTTTGAAAGGTGGTGTCCGCTCGTTGGAGAATATGAGGTCGAGGCAATAAGAGTGAGTCCAACACACGATGCATTGATTGTCGAATGTGGAAACCATT
Organism: Nitzschia palea; assembly: GCA_019593585.1. Taxonomy (NCBI): domain Eukaryota; phylum Bacillariophyta; class Bacillariophyceae; order Bacillariales; family Bacillariaceae; genus Nitzschia; species Nitzschia palea. Next base: position 13,882 of record SWEM01000567.1, on the reverse strand, counting down.
GTTTTCTTCGAGTGCAATTGATTTGAAGCGTTTCTTGAAAAATGCATCATTGGCAAGCGAAGTCATGGTCGTTTGCAATTTCAATTCCAGCTTGGAAAATTGAAAGATGCAACTATGACTCGTCGTGTTTTGACAATCAAACCATGTCATCCAAACGGAGTCCACTGCAACCTGTCTCTCGTCAGCTAGCAGTTGCCAAAACTTGACAAAGACCAGGTTGACCCATCGATTGATGGGCATAAAGTCATCTTTTTTCCATTTGGGGGTTAATCTGAGAGTGGTGATGTTCAAAATAGTCGAGACATTGACAGTAGTGAATGGCGGTGCATCGACCTGTTCCCACCATTGGGGCTGGGGACCACATCGAGCCCACAATTGCTTGGTATCCAGGACCCCCTTGCTGACATCCATTACCAATTTTTCAAAGTCGGTGGGGTCTTTGAGTAGCGGATGATGGGGATCTTCCAAATTGACCGACTGAAGAATCAAGTCCGGGTTGAGATAAATGGCCGACTCGGAAACGGCCGAGTTTCCATGCAATAAGAATCCACAGCGGGACAATTCCAGAATATCACGTAAAACTTCGAGATTGGTGAGGTGATGAGAATCCATGTCAAACACGGCCGTATCATTGGGAGATCGAACCGTGGCCCCCGACAAGAGTAGGCGCGAAACAATGGTTGCTGGCCAAGTGGATTGGACTTGATGCACCACTTGCTGGGCGTCAGTGGCCAAGTAAATGCAGACTCGGGTTTGGGTCGCCTCTCGTGCTCGGACATAGGCATGAACCAGTGGTAGAAATTCCACCAATCCCAATTTCCGTCGAGAAATGCCCTTGTCGGACCATCGAACATGGAGTCCAAGGCAGTCGCGAGTAATGGCTTGGTTCACTTGACTGGATATAGACGATTGAAATTGGAAGTATTTGCTAACAATGGCATTCGCTCTCCTTCGTTGTGGTAATAGCCATTCGGTCAAGGGCATGTGAGGTTGGGCAATGTGATCCGGCAAAACCGAATATCTCCAAATCTTGGGTGACCAGGGTGCATATAAATGCAATCCTGGCGAGACGTGGGCTCGTTCCATCTTGACCAAAGGTTTGGCCATGCATGATTTATCACCGGGACAAAAATCACTGACGGGTGAAAAATAATGATTCCAGACACCAGTACCCAACAGTGAATACGTCAATACAGTATCATCCTGTTCTTGTCGAGATGGAAGTTGGGGTGGTCCAGGATAAATGGCATGATACATTCGAGGATCACGCAAGGATTCCACTGGAGCGACTCCACCAAGAACAGGGAACGAGGATCGATATCCATTGGCTCCATGAACATTCTCGTCGTAAACGAGATGAGAAAAATTGTCCAAGTGGATAAAGGGCAAGAGATTGCACTGATCCGCATACATCAATTGGGCAATGACAAATTGGAAAAAGATGGTTCCTCCCGCTCCTCCAAAGTCCCCACTTTCAATGTGAAGAATCCCGCGATAGTCCTCACACGAATGATGCGATGGTGTACAATTCCAATAATAATCATAATGATATGTTGGTTGTTGGGATACTATCGAGTGGATGGTGGGTCGATAAGTATCATCCTCCGGTGCCGAAGCGTTGCCACGGCGTCGTTGACTAGGAGGAACATCCAAGGGATTCTCAATATCAATATCCAGAGAGGTTGGTGGCGGTCCAAATTGTTGCAAGAAACTCCAATTCCAAACTAGGGCGTACGCAATCGCTACAAACACCCAAGGACAAAGCGACCTCCGATGGATTCCACATGCACAGCAGCATGATTTGCCCATGGTCTAGCTTGGACATTCACATCTCCCTTTCGTGTTTTTGACTTGAAAATGGTACGGAAAACCGATGCTACTGACAGAATGTACGTACGTATAGTAGTATCGTTGAAGCCACCGTACTTGGTTGAACAAGGACAGCAGGACGTCGAGAACCGATACCTTGTACCATCTTTAATTACCGGTATACCAGGTACAGTGGCTTGGTAGCATTCTTTATTATTATGTATATTGTATATCTAACGAAAATGACTGAAACACCAGAACATGACACAACACAATCGAGCAAAGATGTCTATAATGTATTTGTCGAAAGGTCAAAGCTCTCAAATGATGTGTAACACAGTTTGTCATGGACATGACGTTGCCGTTGCTTTGCGATGATACCGGCCCTGCTTCTTGATTCCGAAAAAGCAAAGCATGTCATTACCGTAAACCAAGGATAAACAGCGACAGGCCCTGAGGAAATTTATTCACCAGTACCTACACTTGTACAAGTACTAGTATTGTCGTCTTGCTTTATCGCGTCCATGGCAACAGCACCGTCGTTCGACCAATAATGCTCCACAATATCATCAAATAGTGGTCTTACGCTCGAATTATTCTTCTGGTTGGCATCATATTCTTTGTCCGTAACAAAAATCCCTTCACGGAGTACCATACGGCAAGACATGAGCAAGTTCAGCTCACACAAGTGATAATAATGCAGCGCGGAGGCAATTTGTCTTGGAGATCCTCCCCGTCGAGCCTTGACCAGACTTTGTCTTGCTTTCCTAAGACAGCACCAAGAATGCACATGAAAAAAAAGGGGACATCGCATGAACCTTACAGCCATTCTTGGATATGATCGCGACGGTAATACTCTGTTCTGCTCGTTTCTGCGTTATAGCTTGCTTACTTCGTGGCTCTTGTTTGCTGGTTGCTTCTTCGAGACGCGCAATGCCCAGCAATGTCTACTTTTTGTGTCAGCACCGAAAAGGTCCTGACAGTGAGACCCTCCGAATGGGCGCTTCGCGAGTATTTTGGAACAGTAATCGTCTGGCCACAACGGATATCGTGTGGGAGGTAGGTGTTCACGACAGAGATGGTTTCACAATCATTCCACGATTCCGACTAGAAATTTCCGTGACTTGTTGGTCCACGTTTACCATGTCGTTGCAACACGTTTCTCGATCTTTGCGACCATTTGTAGCTACACTATGTGATGAATCGGATCAGTCCACGTGAAACGATGGTGGTACGACCACTCTTTCTTTTCTCTGGTCCAGATGATATGATACCATCCAATAGATTCATGAAAACGTCCAAAACGAAAAGAAGTATTGCCTTGACGATCAAGCCATAGGACCTTTTTCGTTCGGTGGTCCAGTAAGAGGAACTCGTTCCACCAAGTACCATTCCTTGACATCCCCTTGGGTCGACCAAATTTCAATGGCATCTACGGGAAGTCGCAGGGAGTCCGGGGCCCGGTCTTGCAATTGCTGTCGTAGTTTCGGGATGATTTCTTGGACTTTGCGTTGATATTCAAAGTCCCCATATAATAAACTGAGATGCGGCATATAGGGTGGATCACTTTGTTTTTCGGCAAAGACTTGACGAGCCACTTGGTTGGCATGAACTACCGCCTTGGAAAGTTTCATGGTGGCAAAGACACATTGAAAGTAGGCATCTTTTTGTGACAAGTCATCCAATTCAAATTCATAGGGAGATAGTAGAGTTGCCAAATGTCTGGTACGTTCAATGACTTGTTCCACGGGTGACATGAGGGCAGCCACCAAGGTGATGTGAGGGATAAAATGAAAGGTATCCAACTCGCGAGCAGTTGTTCCAACAATATCATCATAGGCCTTTAGGGCCGCGCCAGTCGGAACCATCCATAGGGAATGTCCCACAAAGCGACTGGATTTGTAGGGATCCAAGGTGGGTACTGGTGGTGGTAATGTGGAGGTAGTGCTGGCATCGTTCGTCGTCACTGCCGTTGAACTATTCGACAAGTGCTTGTCGTCATCACTATGCGGAGGCATGATGTTTAGATCCGTTGGCATGAGGTTTAGATTACGAGAAAATAGATCGAGCAAAAAGGCAACTGTGGCTCCGTAAATGAGTTGTGCACACCACATTCACCATGAAAATGTGCTCTTGGGCACAACATAAGAGTACCGGTGATTTGCTACAGGTATGCATGTAGTCTCTTCTCTCGGTCGGTTGGGACCTGGTGATGTGTCGAATCATTTGAGGAATCTTGGGACTGGAGCGATGGCGAATGGCGACGTCATCTCGGTCCGCCGAATCACGAGTCCACCGGCCAAAAATGAGTCGTTTCGAGATCAAGAATATAGCCCCTGTGATTCACAGTCGTGTATAGGCCAGATTCCATTGGGACAAGCATGTTGCCGACATTTTGTTTCGTCGTGCCTGTTTCTCGACAACAACTTGGGTTCCTTTGTTGACAATGAGCATGAAAAACAAACACACGACACTACGTCTGGCTATATGGCTATGTGCAACGATTTGGGGGATTGACGCCAGTTGTGGCCTTTGTGGGGAATATCCGATTCCGGATGATGGACTCTTACAAGAAAAAAATGGGATCCGGTGTCGGGATTTGTACAGTGTGGCGCTCAAGGTCGACGAGGGAACGACCGAGTGCAATAGTACACAACTGGCTGCATTTCAAACTGGATGTTGCAGTGAGCAATTCATCCCAGCCAATGTCTGTACCGTGTGTCCCGATGGGTCACCCTATCGCACATCCATTGAAATTCCTGGTTCGGCCACTCGACGCGAATTGACATGTGCCGATATTGGGTCTGAACCATCCTTTTTAGATTTCTTTACTACCCCCGGAAATTGCAGTGATACATTTTTACAACGAAGTGCCGCTTGGTGTCAATGTCCGGGATATCAAGTCGAATGTCACCTGTGTCCCAATGGGGCACCACCCAGTGATTTGGAAAAGACGGAAAATGTTCTCTATGGGTGGAATTGCCGCAGTTTTCAATACATTACGGCATTATTAAATCATGGAGAATGTGCCGTGGCTTCTCAAGTATTAGAGTTTGATGCAACCGCCTTTTGTTGTGAAGGAGTGGATCCTCCCAATGTTTGTGAATTTTGTCCCGCTGGACAAGAAATTCTCGATGCCGACAAGACCATTTCTACCGAATATGGCTTTGTACGGTGTGGAGATGTGGAACAAAGCCTTAAAATGATTCCAACCAATGATTCTTGTACCTTTGTCAAGACATCCTTTCCATCGGAATTATGTTGTGGTATCCCAGGATCCAGTGCCACCAGCCGCTCTATCGTGCCTGTCATAAGCACCATGATCCTTGCTGTAGTTTACAGTGTCTTATCATAGCAAGTTTGGGTTTTCTAGATTTTTTTATTGTGTATCCGGTACACTCAATTCTATACAGATCCCGCTAGTAAATCCCGGTCTAGAAACTCGAGATAGTGACTGACCAAGCAGTCTATTTTTGTGACAGATACAGGGAAACAAGACCAGCAACCATGGCCACAAAACCAAAAACAATCAGCACAATGGCAACCAGGAAATCTCCTGCGGTGGGAAGGTTTTGTTGTGGATCGTCCTCCAAGGCAAGAGCCTCCTCTTGTCGTTTTCTTCTGGCCATTGCTCCAAATTTGTCATTGATCGATTCATAGTTGCCACTAGAATTGTTAGATTGGTCCATGTGGGATAGAATGGAACTTTGATGGGGGGTAATGGGCAATGCAAGGAGGCGACCGTTGCCCATGTGGGTGGTACCATATTCTTTTGGCAACGAGTCTGAACGGATCATCATGGTATTGGTCGGAGCAGACAATTGTTGTTCTTGATATGTGGTTCCCTTTTGAGGCAGCATGACCACTCGTGTGGACCCCGACAAGCGTGCGGAAGCGAATCGAACATTTCCAATACGAATAGGATGAGGAGATTTCAGCGCCAGATCGGCAACGTGGTTCGTCAATGTTGCTTTTCCAAAGGTTGCAATGGCAGTCCACACAGGCATAAAGAGCACATACCACAGAACGGTTTTCATTTCCTTGACCAAGAACCTGTCTTCATGGTCCAGTTGGGGAATATCGCCAGATACATCTGCATTATACAAGGGCGACAGTTCTTCCTCGTCATTCGCGTCACCGCCACCGGCAACTGAACGACCGAAAAAGGCTTTGGATAGTTCCAGAAAACGTGCTCCGTGAACACCGAGATAGACCGCCCCTGGCCCCACATACGCCAACATACTACCAGCAACAGCTCCAGTGGCAGCCAAGACGTCTCCAGTATTTTGACAAACGGCTGCGGGAATGAGTACACTCAAATACAAGGCCAGGGTCAGGGAGATACGCCGATCTCGTCGATTCAAGACACTGGTATCATCTCCTTCATGTGCACTTCGTCCTTGGAAAAACAAAACAACGCACACGTGTCGAGCGACGAAACTCTCCTGTAAACAATGGATCAAACATGTTATTTCAGAGATCAAACATGTTATTTCAGATTGCTTTTCTTCATCCTGCATCTATCTGGTGACACGTACCATTGGATAAACAAACAACATGGTACTTCCCAACAATCCACGAGCAATGTTGGCTGGCAACGAATTCTTATCTAGAGAATTGAGAATGTTTCCTTGTGTATCCTCTTGGAATCCAATAAAGCCTCCCACACCACAACAGAGAGCCAAACCACCACAAAAGACCAAGGAGATTCTGGTACAAGTGGCCCATCTCGATTTGGTAGGATTTTCCAAACTTCCAGCAATGATAAAAGCCGAATGCTGGCCTGTATTGAGATGCAGATGTATTCCAAAGGAGTTAGATCGCCTTTAGTTCATCGATATGGAAAGATACACATGGTCGAATTACTTACAAACATAGGCAAAGGATAGCACACCAATCCCAACAAAAATTGTATCCATTCGGATAATTGACTTGGTCCAGTCAAAAGTCGCCCAAGATTCTCGAATGGGAGCACAATACAGGACCAATAGCACCATAAGCAAATCAAAAGTGACATTGATCCGTGATGTTTTGGCCAAATCGGCCATATCCTGTTGGAAAAAAGTGATTAGTCAAGACTTTTCATTTCGCGCATCAGCTATCGTAAATGAAACTTACTCTCTGGCAGGAAAGCGGGAGAATAATAGTAACGGAAATAATGAAAAGGATCGCTCTCCGCATTGGATAATTCGTTGGGTCGACACCCAAAATCGTGGAAAAGGAATCTTTGACAATCATCAAATAACTCAACATAGCGCCGTAGGCAAAGAGAAACATATTGATTGCTAAAAATAAAAACCCGAACCTTCCAAACGAGGCCTCTGCCACTGTCTCATAGGAAGGGACATGTACATGCTTGGCTGTCTCTATCAGTAATCTCAAGGACTTGTCGGTCAAAATGGCAAAAATGATAACTAGTGCAATGCCGGCGACGAATCCTGCTTGTTGAATGGCAAATGGGAGTCCCACAATTCCAGCACCAACAATGGCATTGATGAGATTGGCGGAACATCCCAGCAACGTGGACTTGTGTTCTTGGTCGGGCGCTGGTTTTGGGTTTCGATGGATGGAACCGCCTGGAGTTTGAGTAATGTCGGGCTTCTCCGTCGGTCGAAAGAATGGCGATTTACTGACGTCTGGCATTTTTTCTACAGAATCAAAGAGCAAATATTATATGGATGGTGTTGTGAAGATCAAGTCCTTTCCAAATCCGCATAAGCTCAACAAAAGTGGTTACCTTGAGGACTTGTCGATGAAAAACGTGTGAAGTTTTTCGGTTTTTCGTATGTCTGTGATTGGTTCATTTTTTGTCGTGGTTGTCGCCGAGATCAAAGCGAATCCACAATCCACGTTTGGATTCGGGCAATTGGTCAGCAGATGAGCAGATACCATCATCATCTAAAGAAGTACAAAAATGTATTGGTAAAACGAGATAAAAAGCCCTTTTTACCTGTTGTTCAACACTCACTCCAATCCCGACAGACCATGATGGCACCGGGCTTTGTTCAGTGCAAAAGGAATGCGTTTTCACTGAAGCATTTGATGATTCTATCATCACAGAATGAGCACCAGGTAGCCCTGCTTGGCATTTTGGGTTATCTAGATTTATTGTGTACTGGGAACACCTAACTCTACACAGATCCCGGAAGCAAATCCCATTCTAGAAGCTCTATATTCTGCCTGACCAACCAATCTATTTTTGCGACAGATACAGGGAAACAAGACCAGCAACCATGGCCACAAAACCAAACACAATAAGCAAGATGGCAACCAGGAAATCTCCAGCGGTGGGAAGGTCTTGTTGTGGATCGTCCTCCAACGCCAGAGCCTCTTCCTGTCGTTTTCGTCTTGCCATTGCTCCAATTTTGTCATTGATCGATTGATAGCTGCTGCCATTTTTAGATTGGTCCATATGGGGTAGAATGGTATTTTGATGCGGGGTAATGGGCAACGCAAGTAGACGACCGTTGCTCATGTGGGTGGTACCGTATTCTTTTGGCAACGAGTCTGAACGGATCATCATGGTATTGGTCGGAGCGGACAATTGTTGTTCCTGGTAGGTTGTCCCCTTTTGAGGCAGCATGACCACTCGAGTGGAACCCGACAAGCGTGCGGAAGCGAATCGAACATTTCCAATACGAATAGGATGCGGAGATTTCAACGCCAGATCGGCAACATGATGCGTCAATGTTGCTTTTCCAAAGGTGGCAATGGCCGTCCACACCGGCATAAAGAGCACGTACCAAAGAACGGTTTTCATTTCCTTGACCAAGAAATTGTCGTCATGGTCCGGCCGGGGAAGGTCACCAGAAACTTCTGCATTATACAATGGCGCCAGTTCTTCATCGTCATTCTCGTCGCCAACACCGGCAACTGAACGACCGAAAAAGGCTTTGGATAGTTCCAGAAAGCGTGCTCCGTGAACACCCAGATAGACCGCCCCTGGTCCCACATACGCCAACATACTACCACCAACAGCTCCGCTGGCCGCCAAGACGTTTCCAAGATTTTGACAAAATGCTGCGGGAATGACAGCACTCAAATACAAGGCCAGGGTCAGGGAGATACGCCGATCTCGTCGATTCAAGACACTTGTATCATCTCCTTCGTGAGCACTTCGTCCTTGGAAGAACAAAACAACACACACGTGTCGAGCGACAAAGCTCTCCTATAAACAATGGATCAAAACATTATTTCAGATGCCTCACATATAACAATATTTTTCACAAGTTGATGCGCTCTTAACAACGTACCATTGGATAAACGAACAACATGGTACTTCCCAATAATCCACGAGCAATGTTGGCAGGCAACGAATTTTGGTCTAATGAATTGAGAATGTTTCCTTGTGTATCCTCTTGAAATCCAACAAAGCCTCCCACACCCAAACTCAGCGACAAACCACCAGCAAAGAGTAAAGCAAATTTGGTACAAGTGGCCCATCTCGATTTGGTAGGATTTTCCAAACTTCCAGCAATGATAAAAGCCGAATGCTGGCCTGTATTGATGTAGATTCATTCCAAAGGAGTCAGATCGCCCGTTGTGTATTTGATATGGAATCTGGGACAAGATACATAATCACAGTACTTACAAACAAAAGCAAAGGATAGCACGCCAACCCCAACAAAAATTGTATCCATTCGAATAATGGACTGGGTCCAGTCAAAAGTCGCCCAAGATTCTCGAATGGGAGCGCAATACAGGACCAATAGCACCATCATCATGTCAAAGGTTACATTAATCCGCGACGTTTTGGCCAAATCGGCAACATCCTGTCGAAAAAGTGATTAGTCAAGACGGTTACGCATGAATTGAATCGTAAGTGACACTTACCCTCTGGCAGGACAGCGGTACTATAATAGTGATGGAAATAATGAAAAGGATCGCTCTCCTCACTGGATCATTCGTTGGGTCGACACCCAAAATGATGGAAAAGGAATCTTTGACAATCATCAAATAACTCAACATTGCGCCGTAGGCCATGATAAACATATTGATTGCTACAAACAGAAACCCAGATCTTCCAAACGAGGCCTCTGCCACTGTCTCATAGGAAGGGACGTGCACATGCTTCGCAGTCTCTATCAGTAATCTCAATGACTTTTCGGTCAAAATGGAAGCAGTGATGACGAGGACAATACCGGCGACGAATCCTGCTTGTTGAATGGCAAATGGGAGTCCCACAATTCCAGACCCAACAATGGCATTAATAAGATTGGCGGAACATCCCAACAAGGTGGACTTGTGTTCTTCGTCGAGCACTGATTTTTGGCGTCGATGGATGGAACCGCCTGGAGTTTGAGTAATGTCGGGCTTCTCAGTCGGTCGAAAGAATGGCGATTTACTGACGTCTGGCATTGTTTCTATCAAAACAAAGAGCAGACAATATATCTACAGTGTTGTAGAGTGAAACCCGCACAGCTCAACAAGGGTGGGTTTAGTAGTATCAACAAGGTGATGCAGAAATGTGTCGGTTTTTGCACTTTCTCATTTTTTGTCGTCGTCGTCACGACAAATCCAGCCGTTTGGCATTTGTGCACTTGTGCTGTCAAAATCTTGCTATTGGCTAATTTAACAGCTGCCGACAGCATGCAGACACCGTATAAATATTTAAACCGCCGTTTACCTGTGGATCATCAAACACCACGGACCACTCATTTCATCACAATGAGGGCACGTGATGCGTGACGGGAGTCGGGATCGGGATTGATTTACCGGTACTTTTGATACTCTAAACGCTACTAACGTAGCAGTATAGTTCATGGGAAAAAGTATGGGGAGTAGAGTATCCATGAGGTTTCTGACATTACTGTTGATTGTAATTAGCAATCGTCACCGAATTAGTGGCCTTGTCATCTTGGGAACTATGTGAACGAAATCTGTTCACATTCTCTCACCTCTATGGTCGCAATCGTTTTCTGCCAGTACGTTTTCAAGGTAGTGACAACGCCGGGATATCACTTGCTTTTACTGTCAGATAACTTGTTAAACAATCGTTTGCAGCAATCAGCCTTACCAGGTAGAAACATTGCATGGACTCTTGCCGTGGGAAAGAACAGAGATTCCACAACTCCCAGTTGTCAAACTTGAAATGGACTGTGGGATTGCAGCTGTAAATTGCAGTTCCATATTCTCGCTGCCTATCGACATACTGCATCACAATCCACGGCAAAGAAGCATCTCAAGCAAATTCTCAATCCTTCTCTACAATGTGATGTAATCAGATAGTAAACTTACAACAATGTACGGGTATTCTCATCATTCTAGACATAAATCTTTCACCACACCGATCAGAACAACGCAATCAAACTCAGGACTGAGATCATGTCATCGATCGTAAGGGCCAACTATCTACCAGTAGACAAGAGCTATGTTATCTATGTTTGCGAACTCACAATCAACTATTTGATAAATCGTTGGCAGAGATGTTTCAAAATTCAATGTAAGCATTTAGTTTGTTACGAGTCCAAAATTTACTGATCAGCTGGTTCAACTTAGCAAGCGTAGGAAGCAACAGAGAGCCTTACAGTGTCACTTTCTGTGCTCAAGGTAGAGCTGTCATCCGAATCTAGTTTTTTGGCGACTAATTGAGCTTCCACCATGGCTCTTGCCTTTTCCCACAGCAATTCCTGTTCCCGTTTCTTACTGACTCCTGATCTCAGCCTCCGAAGTCTACGCAAAATTGTTTCACCGACCAAGGCCAGATCTTCAAACTCTTGCATGGCAACAGACATCTGTCGTCGATGTCTGGCTGCCTTGATCTCAGATATGGTCATGTTGATTTGCTTCTTCGTAACCTCGGTAGTTCCCAGGAGGATCTCTTCTCGAATACTACCGGGAATGAGCATTTGCTGGGTTACCCTACGTTCAGGGCGCGACTGTTCGTACTCTTCCACGTCAAAGGATCCGGCGGCGGAGTAATGCCAATCGATAGCAAGAGGAGGACCATGTGTAGTGGCTGGGTTATCACCCAAACATCGCGAGTATTCTCGAATGTGGATCTTGTCAAAGACCACCCCACGTTTTCTTGAATGGGAGGAGCTCGTATCCGTAGACTCATCAATATCAATAGATGTTACCGGTACTGATGTGTCAACTGCTTCCATGCTTGGGTCTACTGAAAGGTTGTCCAGAGGCTTTGTCGCTACTGTCGTCACCATTGTAATGAATAGCTTGGTAGAAAGTGGCAGATGTGTGGGTGCCGAGGCCTTTCAGTGGATCGAAGGAGATGGGAGTATCAGAGGAGCCGTTCCGAGACAGGTGAGGAAATGTCAACAGTACGACAAATGAGATCGTGATCGATGCAACTGATCTATGAGGATCTTTAGTCAGAAATAATTGCACTCGTTTCGATTCTATTAGCGCTCTAGAAGCACAGACAATTCACAGTCAGTTTTGGAGCGCAATGGACCCTTTCTTGTGTTATAACCTCTCGTTGGTGCCGATGTTGGACGTTGCGTTTGTCAAACTTCCATCGATCCGATGCGAAGTTGGACGATCCGAATTCTTGTTTTACTTAACGATCAGAATTTGCCTCCCTACGTCACGACGGCTTTCCCGCATCGGTGGTATTAATCCGTCCTTATGATCCTCCGTCGGTTCGCAAGCAAATGAGGCAATGGGTTTTTCGAAATTTGCAACTGCAATCAGAAGTGAAGGTCATGGTCATTTCGCGCGAATCCGATGACACGCCGCCATGAAATTGCCTCGGATTCCTACCAACCCAAGCAAGATTCATCTATGGCAGCGCGAATCCAAATCTGTTGGGTGTATAATAAGTCCAATCAATTTCCACCACCCAATGTTGTCTGCAAATATGGTAGAATGACTTCGGACTAGCATCTTGAACTTCAGAACTTCAATGAATTGATAAAGCTCGTTCCCGATTTTCTACTTAAAAGAAGCGCCCTTTCCATGGATGTTACCCATTGCCTCTTTGATCCTCCGCTACGAATGTGTTCTCTCGAAGTCATGAGCTACGACACAAATATGTGGTTGACATACCTTGTTCGCACATCCATGACCTTTCCCTCAATAACTATGAACGTTTTGCTGTTAACTGTAAATTAGTAGTTGCGTTTCCAATTTACTGTTAGTTTTAGACTAGGGCTGGTTTTCCATAGTTTACGATATTTGTATCTTTACTGTTAAATAATTATATCAATATATTGAGCGGTGAGTCAGTCGAGACTCGTTATTCGGTCCACATGAATTATGCTTGTTACAATTTGCAATCTACAATCCTATATTAGTAGTTGTGCGTCCTTTCCAGTCAGTGAGCAAAGAGTCAAGCTAGTGCTACTATCAAGAAAGAATTCTAACTGTAAATGCAATTTTCCATAGTTTAGTACGACATTTGTCACTCTAATGTCTCAAACCTTGAATGGTGAGTCAAGTTTATACTCGCTGTTCGCTCCATTCTCAATGCAATTATGACGCATTGACTCTTATTTCTCTCGCTCTCTGGAGATGCCAATCTATATGAATCACACATCCTTCACGATTTGACAGAAACAGCAGATATAGAAACAGGAACAGTGGCTGGTCTTGCAGTGGGACCAGCAGCAGCACCATTGGAATTGCTATTGTTTTGAAGCTTTACTGTAAATGAAATTTTCCATAGTTTAGTACGACATTTGTCTCTTTCATGTACTCAAAACCTTGAATGGTGAGTTCAAGTTTATACTCGCTGCTTGCTCCATTCTCCTCATTGCAATCCACAATCCAATTATGACGCATCGACTCTCATTTTCTCTCTCTCACACTCTCTGGATATGCCAATCTATAGGAGTCACATCCTTCACGATTTGACAGAGACAGTAGTACTAGAAACAGGGGCAGTGGCTGATGTTGCAGTGGATCCACCAGCAGCAGCAGCAGCAGAAGCAGCATTGGAGTTGCTATTGTGTTGAAGCTTGTCCACCAAGAATCCGAACCAACAAGAAACGTAGCCCGGAGGTAATCCTTTTGTCCACAACTGTCGTAGCTTTCCTGGGAATATCAATAGCATGTCCTCGGTTGAATATGGACAGTTTGCATCTAAACACTCAAAGTAGGTTCCACCTCCTTCATA
>SWEM01000566.1:0-19855 GCA_019593585.1 Nitzschia palea | reverse complement strand
CATCACAATTGTCCATAGCTGCTTTCCATTTAGACTTTACCTGGATCCTTTTATTCTTGTCAAGCTTCTTCTTTGCTTTTACTATAGTCCAAGCTGAATCCTCACAGTGAAGGTGACTCGTGGCCAATGGTAGTTCTTTAGCATATTGTTCGACTGTCGACACATGCCGATCGCCCGGCTCGCTACTACGTTCGTCAGTCGTACGATTGTTCCTTTTCTTAACAGTACTTCAAGTACACAGGACACGTTTTTGCAAGCATTTTGGACTAGTTCGACCATTTTTTTATCCGCGAGTGTCCTCCAGCCCTGACTATGTGATTCACTGTCAGTAATTTTGGTACCTTTCACTTTTCACAGTTCAATACTTGATTTCACTGCCATAGCAAGCTTTTCTCCACAATGGGTGAACGAAAGGTCGTCAATAAGTACATCCCCTCAGACTTTGATCCAAAGTTGATTCCACGAGGAACCAAACTCTCCAAAAAAGATGGAACGGTTGCTTCCCTTTAGTATTCAATGTGAAACGTGTCATACCTTTCTCTATCGAGGTCGCAAATTCAATTCCAAGAAAGAAGCCATGGGAGGCCCCGATGGACGATATTTAGGAATTCAGCGTTGGCGATTTTATATTAAGTGTACCCATTGTGCCCGTACCGTTTCCTTTTTGACCGATCCTAAAAATGCCGATTATGAAATGGAAAGTGGTGGGACTAGAAACTATGAGGTTTATAAAGACAAGGCAAAAACGGAAGAAGAGTCGGCACTGGAAAAAGTTCAGGAGGAAAAAGAAGACGTTATGAAAGCATTAGAAAATCGAGTCTTGGATAGTCAAAGGGAAATGGCAGATTTGGATAATTTGGAAGAAATCAAGTCCATGAATCGTCGTCATGTCCAACTTCTTTCAGCATCAGACCAAGGCTTTGACGCCGAGGCAAAAGCAGTCATGGCAGCGCGGCAAGCCAACGAGGAAAAAGGTCATGATGAGGAGGAAATTTTAGAGTTGACAGCCGACGAGGAAGCCATGCTCGAAAGGATCCGAAACAAAAAGGTTTCATCGCCTGACGCTACAGTTATTCGGTTAAGTGAGGAAGATGAAATGATTGAAGAAGACCGTCGCCGCAAAGAGTTGGAACGTATACAGACACAACAACGAGAATTGGACAAGACAGCTGTTATGGTTAATAAGGCCGTCCCCATTATCAAGGTCAAACGCAAGAAAGCTACGCAATCGAATGATGATAAAGCTCAGACGAAGAAAGGGCGATTAGAAGAGGCCTCTCCAGCAAACCAAGCACCAGAGCAAGGTTCACTCGGTCTTGCTGGATTACTAGGCGGCTATGGTTCGGATTCAGCCTCGGACTAAGGGAAGCATTTCCTGCCATGGACACTCACGTAGACATGGTAGTTGTCTCTTTTGAACCAATCTTGTCTACCAAATCAGCCACAACTGGATCATTTTTGACGTAGTAATTCACAATATCAAGGGCATACTGAGGAAGGCCGGTTGTCGCCCGGTCGTGTCCCCAAACCTCGAGCACATGAAGATAATTTCGAAGTATGTGATAATCAATCGAATATCGAGCAAAGTTGATCCCTTTAGGTCCCAGATTTCGCATGGCAAATGCCATGATTTCACCCAGCCAACCAGGCATGCCACTATCGGGGATTGGCTTGCCAACCATCTTGTTCACGATTGCATCTGACCCTACCGTCGCCGATGCTAGTTTCTCGTGAGATCCTTTGCCTGAGGATGGTTCACCAAGTTCAAGAAGGGAAGCAGCGACGGCAGTTTGTACCATTCTAGCACCTCTCTCATTTCGTACTGTTATTGTTTGATACGATTGGTCCATTCTCGCGTTAGTTTCCAAGGGTGCACCCATGTACCCCACGACGACGTCGGCGAGGCCGTTGGTGTAATCAAAACATGCAAGACACGATGGCGCAATAGATTTCTCAGCTATAGTACCTGGTAGTGTAAAGTAAGGCTTTGTAACGTACGAATCGACTGTTTTCACGTGAACCTTAAAGTCTTGCATGAATTCATATCCCTTGACAACTTCGTTCCTCTCAATCTTGACTTCTTCCCGAAGGAAATACTCTGCCGCTTCAGGTGTTGGACTGTTATCAGCGCAATTTGTTCCAAGAACAAACACTTCCTCTAGCCCGAGATCATCTTGTATTGCACGAAATGCTACATTCGAATGAGTGCATGTGAATGTGTGAGTTGTTCGGTCGTGAGGCGTTTTGTTTGGTTGGAAATGGCCTACCTTGAACTGCACATCCAACACCACAAAAGAGAAGTTTCTTAATGGAGGGATCTCCTTTGATCTCGTCCAGGACACGTAGGCTAGGTGCCAAGGCAGGTTTGACACCCCTGCCCCTTAGAACCATGTCGGCAGTTTTGGCAATAATTGGTTCAGGATAGGACCAATCCTCACCTGCTTGGTTGGCGATACAAACGACGGCATCTACCATACCAGATTCCAAGGCAGCTAATGCAATACCCGTCACACAACCCGTCCACTGAGCATTCTGTACCGATCCCTTTGCTAGCATGACTGGTTGGAATAATACGCCGAATCTTGCCTCATCCGCACCGCCAGTTGTTGGTGTTGAAGACGATGATGACCATGCCATGTCGGACAAATTTCGTTGGCGTCCGTGAACCTGCTTTTCCAGTGTATCGATTCGAGCCATACCTTCATTCAAGAATGCACATGCTGTAGTGACTTTGGAGACAAACGTTGTCTCGCATAGCCCACATTTCGAACAATGCTCTTTGGCAGGGAATCGGTCTGGCCAGCCTTGGGGATCAATGGGAGTCGCCAAGGACTGTAGGCTTCCTTCTCCGTTTCCAAATTTCCCATGATGCTGTAACAGTGGTAGGAATCCTTGCGAAGGTGTCAGTAGTGATGCAATGGAAAGGATCAAGACATGACGAGCCGTCATCATTCCCCGTCTTGCCTACAAAAAGAAATTTGGACCCGCTACAATGGAAAGGATATGACGACTGACGACAAGTGGAATGGACGTTATCAGGCGTTAAATCCAGAAGTTCGAACTACGAGTCGAGAAGCCAAGACAACTTTGCATTCGTGCCTCCACAGAATGATCGTTGACTATTTTACATTTAGTTTGAGATCATGAGTCAAGAAGTTGGTTATCCTGATGATGGCCTCAATAGCAGGTCGTTCTTAAGGAAACGAGCACAAGTGAGCCCGTCTGCATCTCACTCAACAGTTCAGAAACACCAACGTCCCGGGGATCAAGGCAAGGCCACTCCAATTAGATTCCTTTGTTCAGAGACATTTGTGGACCAGTGGAGTGACTTGGTTACGGACCTCGCTACTACCTTTTGGAAAGCTCCTAGTGACATGTTGTTCGATGTAGGTCATGATGATTGTATAGCTGAGGGCAGAATTTGCTTTGTCGACACGAGTCTCATGGACTTGGCAGCTGTCGATGTCGAAAACCGGGCCAACGGGGCAATGATATTCTGCTTGCTTTCAGCAACAACTCGCTCAGGCTTTCCTCATCTCCTCAAACGTGTCATTGATATTGCATCTCTCTCGAGGTACACAACACTGGAGGTCATTATCTGTGTCGACATTCCTTTGGATTCGTCCGTTCTTGACGAGATTGCGAAACTTCAGAATGCAACCATGCCGTACCAGGGCATGCCTACGACTGCCGTGTCCTTCAACCTCGTTTCTCCAGCCTCGCTTGCTAGCTTTACTGCAAAATCTCTACTACTTTCTTTTGAACCCAGCTCTGAAACGGGACACTTGGACTTTGACATGGTTGAACGTCACTTGGAGGATCGAAGGATTTGGGAACGACTCCTTTTCTTGCTATCACTTATACCCAGTCTTAGTGTCACGCAAGCCTTTGTGATCGCTCAGAACTTCGATGTAGACAATGGCGAACTGTGGTTGACACGTTCTCTTGAACGGTGGAGACCTGGACACGAGCAAACCAATCCGACTTCGCACCATGCCGCCATGCAACAACTGTCATTCGTACTATCAACCCCTCTGGGATCAAAGAGATGAGAGATAAACACAATAATCACACCATGCATGGGAACTCTATTAGAAAATTTGAAAGGAGGGGTCGCTTTGCAATAACTTGGCGTAGATTTCTTCCAGATCATCCTCTGGCTGAATTTTCAATTCAGGAGACACGTTTTCTGGTTCCATACCCCGTAATATTTCCGCCAGCTGATCTCTTTGGGAATCGTCCGTAGGGTCCATCCGAATTCCGCCCAACGGCTCTTCTTTGAAACCGCTGAGGGACTCTTCAATTTCTTGTCGGACGTTTCTGGCACTGTTTCTCCAATCTTTCATGTTGAGATCTTGGGCCCACTCTGTCGAAAGTTCGTCTTTGCTGACTGGCGGTCCCGTTGTTGGAAGGAACATGCGGGAGTACGTTTCCATAAAGGCAGTGGATAGTAAGCATGCGACTTCGGCATCGCTACCATCCAGTGAAACTCTTCCGGTACCTCCAAATTCCTCATCAACAAATCTGTCTAACTCCGAGTCATCGTGGCGATTCCCTAGTCCCAAGTGTGCAAACCCGTGGCGCTGGTTTGGAAATACCTTGACCATAAAGTCTTTGACACGTGGATCAACTTCCAGTCGTTTCTTCAACTTGGCGGCATCATCCGGGGTCGCTCCCGATAACTTGTCCTCGCCGGCAAAAACTGCCATTACTGCCATGCTTCGCTTCTTGTTGTCGTCCAGAACGCTATCGGAGCTCTGGTCTGCACCGAATAGTGTGTCAACGTCATATCTGGTGGGATACCATGCAACAGCAACTTCTGGTTCAACTGGAAGTGGCCCAATGGTACCATCGACATCGTGTATTTTTCCACCTGGAAGGTAACCTCCTGCGACTTCTAGTGCTCTTCCTCCACCGAAGCAAGTTCCCCAAACCACAACAGAGCTCACACCATATGATTCCCTCAGTACTGCTGCAGCAGCCCTTATATCTACACTGATTCGAAGATCCGAGTGCTGTGCTCTCCATTCCTCGTAGTCTTGTCTCTCTTCGTTGAATCCTGGAGTTGTTGGGTCTTCCTTCCAAGGTTTTCCTCGAAACATGTCTGGTACCATTACCACCACTGGCTGACACTCAAAGGCAATCTTCTCCGCCAGCGTTTTCGTATCGTCGGTAAAGGCTCCGTAAACATCACTAAGCAACAAAACACCCTGAACCTCTTGGGCCGATAATTGGGCTCCGGTCAATGTATATTTTCCCCAATCGGTGAAATCCCGGTGTAAGATATCTTTAAAAATCCTCGTCTCATCACCTTCATCAATGCCTTCCTCTTCTTCTGGGCGGATCGGTCGTCTGGCACCTTGTTCCCGTTTCACTTGAATCTCTCGCAATTGTTCTTCTGGATCCGACAGGGTTCGGTTGCGACCACCGGCCAAGAATGGTCTTAATGCATCTCTACTAGCCACAACATATGCTTGGACCTTGGTACGATTGGATCCACCGAATTCGACAATGGTGCGTGACAAGGCATCGACAATCGGTGTTCTTCCCTCAAAATCATGAACAATCTTGGCTTCGGCACCCCAAACTTCTGGATTGTTGGAAACCGGATTATCTTCTTGTCGCCGTTCGATGGGTTCCTCTACATTGACCTTGCCAAATGACTTGACAGATTTTCCCGTGTCATCTGGATCTAGATACGCCGTGACATCTACCAATTGTTTGCCTCGTTCCTCGGCAAGTTGTCGTGCTTTGCTTTTGGTATTTTGAGCTTGCAAATCTTGAGACTCCGTTTCACTTAGCACATCGGAAAATGTATCGTCGTCGTCGTCACTGTAAACATCATCATCATCATCATCTGATGTATTTATAGAATCGGTGGTACTCATAGAAGACGGACGTAACAGTCGATCAATCAGCTCTTGCTTTTTCCCAGATACCTTTAATCCACGAAGTCGCAATTGTTGCTTCAATTGGGGTACCGTCAAGGATGCCACAATATCGGGTGTTAGAAAATCATCTACTATATCCACATTTAAATCCAAATCTGCATCGTCGTCCATAGATATTTGTAGTAGTTGTTTTTTCTGTTTTTGTTGCCGTCGTCGTCGAGTTGGATGTAATTGTCGTACATGATCGGATGGAGTGGCAGTCCATCTTGCCAAAAAAGTAGGATTGGTCGTTGATGATGAACTGTGTGGAATAAAGGATGAGGCCAGCTGTGAACCAAAGAGAAGAACGAGAAGTATGGGATGTAACATGATCTCTTTTCCAAATGGTTGGCGTGTGGAACCGTCCCGATACCCTGTCCTTGTAGTTCTTTCGTTGATTGGTCGATGATCAGGTCAGAATCTCTTCTTGATAATGTCGTGGACTCTGGGAAAAAAGAATGAAAGTACAGGATGTAGTCGTGACCTTGGTTCTTAAATCCTTATTCAGGTTTTCCTTGTTTCGATGATTGATGCTTCGATGGGTTGATGGTTTGTTGGTTGGTTGGGCGAGAAGAGGGTGGTAGTCAAGAAGGAAGAAGGAAAGACTGATGTAGTGTTTTAATGCGTGACGAGGACAGACGACGGTTCCAGTCCAAGTCGATGCCAGTAGTTCGCCAAATGCGATCTTGGTGTTCCGAATTTTTTGTTTAAGGCTCACTTCCGTGTCTCGCTGGGATCCGAAGTTTCCGGAATACAATCCACAAATAACGATTTCAGTTTGCACGTCACGTCTACCTATAAATGTGGCAATCGAGGGTGGGAACTCGTGGTATATATTGGTCCAGGTAAAAAGAACGGTATGCAAATGCACAAGTGAAGGGCAGTACTGGTTCCAACTTGAAGGATGGCAGGGTTGCATGTTTCATTCTACCTGTTGGACTGCAGGGGGTCCTTTTAAACCCAGTCCTTTGTCATGAGAAGATTTCGTTTATGGTACCAGAATCCTTGCAAGCGTTTGGATGGTTTCTTTTGTCTCTATCACGCATTTCCCGTTAAATTTTCCATCTGTTCACTAGGTCCCACAAATGTCCCTTGTGGTCCTACCCTCAGCAAAAGGTTTCTCCATATATCATGGTAAAATCCATTCCCTGTTCGAAGATCGTACCACTCCGTAGTAGGAAGTCTTCTTGCGTCGACATAGCGTGTGAAGTTCCGATGAAAATTGCCGTTAAGCGACTCCCTTGACATCCACCAACTCAAAACCAACCAATCAACAGGGAGAAAATTCACGCAGCCCACTCCTTGTGTAGATTCTCCATGATTCCCTGCCACCCACTCGTGTCAAGGCTCGGTGAGTTGACAACAGGTGCATGGTGGGGAAACGGTGAATTGACCTCTACTTGATTGAAAGTGCAGAGGCGCGACTTGGGAAGGCCTTTTACACGAGTGGAATCGATTGATCGATCTGTCCCAATACTACTGTCCTTGTACCGAACCCCATCGAGCCTCGGTGTCTTGGGGATCATCCGTTACCATCCATCTCTTGTTTCTACTACCTGTAGAATCATTGAGAGACACCATTTGCTATTGTGGCGTATTTTCATTACTTGGAAGATCTACTTTTTATTGTATTTCGGCGTTTGCCATCCAGAGAACGTTACTGCATGAAAAGCCTGACGTGCTGATTAATGAATATGATGTCAGCACCTCAAATTCCATCGCATCAACCAGGGGTAAAACCTCATTTTGTCGGCAGTCCTCCCAACATGGTTGGTCCGCCAAATGGCCGAATTTCATCTAGTTTACCTACGCAAATGGCGGGACATCATGAAATGATGCGGACGACAGCGAGTCCACCAGATTACGCACCCATGCTCCCTCCTGGTGGAGCACTACCAATCAACGCCCCAGCATCGTATCCTTGGACCGTCGGTAGCACGGATGGCTCTTTTGCCATGTTGACGTTACAACAGCAACAACATTCTTTCAGTGGTCCTCAACCTGGAACATCTCCAAGCAACGGAGGTGCTGCTATTGGCGCCGCTGGAGAAGCCACCAACAACCTCGCCGCATTGGCAGCTGTGCAATCGGGAAAGTCTCTATATCATGATCGCCTATTCCGACAACCCTCCTCTTCGGTCGAATCAGTATTGGCGGCATCTTGTGATGTTATGGGATTTGATATTGCCGAGATGTGGTTGCGTACGGGCCCAAAGACACATCAATTGACCAATTCGCACTTGCGTCCCACCGCTTTGGAGGATAGTGTTCGAAAGGAACTAGTAGATGTCTACTACGGAGAAAGAAGCAGCGAGCGTACGCATCGATTGTCGCCTGCTCTATGTAAACGTGCCAAGGACGCCAAGGATGTGGTTTGGGTGACTGCACACACTCCACACGGTGCAGAAGCGCTGCGATGTAGTCTCAACAATGTTCGCACGGCTGTGGCCGTACCTGTTTGCCATGAAGCATCCAATACGAACATTACTATCATTTACTTTTCGATACGAAGGTACGGCAACGACGATATCTCTGTTCCATATTTGGGGGGGAAACTTGAATTACCCTTCTGACCATTTCTCCTCGTTTGTAGAATCATCATGAGGCCAACAGCAGTGGAGTTTTTAGTACACATGTCACTATGTGCAGCTGTGAGTGCAGTGAATTCCTTGGCAGAAGACGGTTTGATTGATCGAGCTCCCATTGGAAAGCAAAAAGGCATGGATGAGTCTGCAGCGCGACTTGGAGTGCCCATTTCACAATCCGAACATGTACCATCCAGTACTATGACACCCGTCCGTCATCCACGAGCGGAACACACGGCAATTACAGGGGCTCGCCTGGATTTGCAATGGCGGCAATTACAGAATGTGGAATACCTAACCGACGGAGGAAATAGTTGGATCCACACCGCTGTTTTCAACGGCAAGCCAGTGGTTGTTAAGACACTCAAGCCGGAGTGTCAAGATGTCGCCGTGGCAATTAACGAAATCGAAGGAGAGCTAGGTACGTTTCTCGGAAGCATGGTTGAAAGATAGTCCTGGAATGGACTTTTGAACGATCCACTCACATTGAACTTGTTCTGCATGTGATGTTGTAGATATTCACTCCCGATTGAATCATCCCAATATTGTAGGCTTAATCGGAGCCGGTTTAACCAGCAAAGGAGTCCGATTTGTGGTTTTGGAACGATTAGATGGTGGAACTTTGACTCAAATGCTGGGATATGACACGCGAATTCGTGATAGACGGCGCCGATTCTGGCGCAAAAAGCAATTGGCGTATTTAGACGTCCTTCGCACTGCCCGATCCATGGCCAGTGCCATGCAGTACTGTCACGAAGAAGCTATTCCAGGAAGTATCGTGTTACATCGCGATCTCAAACCCGACAACGTCGGTAAGTCTCTACACCGCCGAGAGTACCAGCTGGTCTGTCACTGTTTTCTTACGATGCATTTCTTATTGGTTAGGCTTTACTTTGGATGGTACCGTCAAAATACTCGATTTCGGTCTGGCAAGAATCCTAGAAAATTCCGATCCAAAATCCAATGAAGTGTATTCGATGAGTGGAGAAACAGGTTCACTCAGATACATGGCACCGGAGGTCGCTGAGGCACTTCCTTACAATCACAAAGCGGATGTATACTCGTTCGGAATTATCTTATGGGAATTGAATACTGGAAAGAAACCATTTGTTGGGCTCAATCGTGAGCTTTTCTATGAACGCGTTGTCCATGGAGGTGAACGTCCACCACTGAACAAAAAATGGCCTCCCGAGTTGTGCAAAATTATTACGGATTGTTGGGACACGGAGATCGATAATAGGCCTACATTTGGTGAGGTTGTGGACCGACTGGATGACCTACTGGCACGAGAGAAAGTAGGTGGAGCCAAGAAGAGTATTTCCAAACGAATCACTGGATTGATCGACCGTCACTCCACGTGGTTTTAGACAGGTATAGCATTCAAAAAATACTATCTACCTTGTTCGTATTATAGTCTATGATGTCGTATCTATCTTGTCGTCACCGGTCAAGATATGGGAGAAAAATTCCGACTCAATAAAGAGTTGTATCGCATTGTTTACTCATCTCCGACACTGCCTACGCCAATAGAACTTCAGCCTCTGATTGGCCTCGTCAAGCAAAAGCTGACCCTCCCGTAATCCAATCCGTATTGCATTCTCGCTGTTTCCATGGCTTGGCAATTTTCATGCATCGCGATGATTTGATCGACTCTTCAATCTTCATCGCTCGTAATGACCGAACTTTTCGATATTTCGGAACCCATTGACCAATAGGCACCTTGAAATTTCTCATAGTAGTCATTTCGACCACTCCGTCTCTGACCAGGCCCAATAATGCATTCACTATTATGTCACCGTTGAAGTAACCACGAATCGATGCTACATCTGGGGCAAAGTTTTCCCACGGATGTCGCTGGATTTCCAGAATCAGTTCATCGCCGGTCAATGTCATTTCACCAAGGGAACGCAGGACGATTTCACGCATGGCCTGTTGAGCATTGTCCGGCATGTTATCATATGTTAGTAGCCTATCCGACGATGGTCTGTCGATGCCTGATGAAACTTGCAAAGGTTGCCCAACGGTACGAAGTTCCGCCCACAATTGTGAATTACTCAATACATCGAAAATGCTTGGTGTTGTTTCTTCTTCAATCACGCTTGCCTTGGTAAAGTTCGAGGTGCGAGGGAGGAAACAACTGGACTTGGAATACATTACTGTAGGGTAGGGATTCTCGATCTCATCGATCGGTCTCATAAACAGCGATTCCGCTGCACGTGAACGCTCGGACATGGGCCTGTTATGTTTCTTGCCATTGCCAAAGATCATGGTACGATATGAATACTTGCCAGCACCAGCTCCAAAGATGCCAGCGTAGTTTCCCACTTCGTGATGGGTGGCATCGGCCTTGTCTTCCGGTGCCCCACAACTAGCGGAATCTGGATTCCAAGTGTTCATGGTGCAATACCAAGTATCGGGAAGCTCGTCCGCCGAAATGTGAGGAGGTAACTTGCGCCATTTCTCACATTTTTCGCATTGCACCCATTCAACATTTTCGTGGTCTTCACTCTCTTTGTTTGGTGCGTTGCGAGCCGGTCTTCCTCTTTTGCGACCCGGCTTCTTCCCTTCGGTTTCCGCGGGAACAGGGATTGATGGGACTTCGGGCAACTCTTCGGGGGGTTGGGTTTGCTTCCCTTTCTTGGGCTTCTTCTCCAACTTTGAAACATCAGACGACACATTCGAATCCACAGCTTCCTCACTTGCGATTGGGGAGGTTCGCTTTGGCTCCAATCTATCCTTTTTGACACCTTTTGGGGGTTTGGGACTGAGCGCACTTGATGTATCAAGCTGTTGCTCTTCTGGCATTTTCGGGGTATCCACTGCCTGCAACTCGATAAGTCGTTGTTGTTTTGCCCGTTTCCTTTGCTTTCTCCATTCCTTGGCCGCCTGTTTGGCTGTTTGCTCTGGCGCATTGCAATTGTTGCGCTTTGGATCATATGTATTCAAGTGACAATACCAATGTTTGGGCAGAGAAGAAATCTTGACGTTGCTAGGTAGGATACGCCATTTGCCACAACTATCACATTGAACCCATTGGCGATCATCCACTGATGCATCCGACACATCACCTCCATCTTCGCCGTCAAGTCGCTTCCGTTTTTTCTTCTTCTTGCCAAGTTCGAGTGCCTTGTCCTCTTGTTTGGGATTCATCTTTTCTTTAGCCTGCTGCGCCGCCCGCCTTCCTGCACGCATGTTCGGTAATGATTCGGCCGAATCTTTGGAGCGGACCAGAGACAATGTGTTATCATCCGCATCGTCCATACTTTCGTCCACTGGTGATGTTTCGGGTGCATCATTCTTCATATTCTTGATCCGCGCGACCAACTTTGCTGTTTTGGGACTTCGAGGTGATGGTTCTGCAGCATTGGATACATCGAATTGGTTGGAAGATTTCCCACTATCAGCTTCAGAGACGACGACATGCGCTACTTCAGTGACAGGCGTCGGTGGTCGACTGCGAGGACGTGGGGTAGGCGAGATGCGGCCTTTTAGCGCAGGGCTAGCTGCCCTCTCCTTGACCTTTTTGAGTTTGGGAATGCTTAGGTGATCCTCCTGGTCTGCCTCGTTTTTACGAAGATTTATTGTGATGTGAGGTTTCTTGGATTCAGCATCCTTGCATTCAGGACCAGCACCAGCCAGTGCACTCAATGCTTCTATAGCTCCTTGTTCATCAACTGCACTGGAAGCGGAAACACTATCATCTGCTGGTGGGAGGAGCAGATTGGTTGTTGACTCCTCTGGATTCTCGCGCTTAAGACTGATTCTCTTCTTGGAAGGATTTTCTTCACCTGCTGAGTCAGCTTCACGCTTCCTTTTACTTCTTCCCTTTATCAGAATGGATTTTACTTTTCTTTCGGTGATAGGTGTATCGGCTAGTAGCTCCTCGTCTGAGTCCGAATCAATTTTAGGAGTGTTAGGAGCGGGCACATCAATTTTGTTAGATATCCGGATCGTCAAGGTTCGCTTTGATGTATCATTAGGGCTGCTTGGTTTTGCCTCTACCTCATTTGCAGCGACTGGCTCCAACAAATTTGCCACAACATCCTCAGATGTGGTGGGCATCTCGAGTGAGGTGTTGCTAGGTTCGGAATCCGATTGTTGTTTGTTTGAGTTGCTCATCTGTCCTTCTTGAGACTTTTGCGCAGTTGATGCTTCCATAGTGGTGGCTATTTCCCCTGCTTCTTTTCCAGTGAGATCCTCGTCCGTGCTTTTGCTTTCTGGTGACAACGGCTTTCCAAGGATGACAGAGAGTCCAGGTGATGAGAGTTCTTCTCCCTGTTGAGAACCCATATCGTGTGAAAGTCGCTTTTCCCCAACAGACGCACTGCCTGCGTCAACGTTTTGGTAATTTGCGTTTGGTTTTGGTGTGACCACTGCATGGGAGAGGTTTTCAGAAGGGATGCATGGTGCCGTTCCGTCACTCGATTGATTCGGGTCGAGTTCCATGGTGATAGGGGGGGACTCTAACGAAGCAATGGCGTCCTTGATCTGGTCTTCTTCATCGTTTACCACCTCAGGATTCAATGGCACAGCTTGCTCATTGTTGGTGGATGGCGAGTTGTGCGTGGATGAATCTACACATCGCGGAACTAAAGGGTGCTCGTCCTTGTTTTGAGCATATTTAAAGAATTTGGATGATGTAGGTTTCTCTTGGTATTCCTGCGTTGGTTCGACGTCAACCATATCATGACTAGGGTCGTGGTCCCCTTGATCTTGAGCGAAGTCTTCCTTTCTAGCAGGAGGCACGAATTTGTCCGCCGGAACCAAATGCTTTCCGTTGAACTTGTCGTCAACAACAACATCCTTATCAGGAAATTTTGCAATTTCTGAGGTGCCATCGTCGTACTTGATCCTTATTTTGGAGCCCTCTTTTGACACAGCTGAAACCCTACCACCGTACCAAATCTTTTTCTTGACAACTTTCCCATCACGTTTTACTTTTGCTGCAAAACGCACTTTGACTCGCAACCCGGAGATAATGTGCTTTCGGCTCTTCTTCTCAGATAAACTTCGGCTCCATTCCAGTACTTCAGGTTCGGGAGGTGGTACAGTTTGCGTTTTGTTTGGGCCGTCCTTTTTCTTTTTCTTGTCATTCCCGTTCGTTGGTGTAGAGCTGTTGCTAGAAACATCCCGACTCCGCATAGGACTGTGTGATCTTCCCTCGATCTCCTCGGTCCCGTTCGTCTCATCAAAACTGCTATCCATGTTCCCCTTTGAAATCCCCGTTTTCTTTTTCCACTGTGCTTGGATTTTGTTAGCAGCCTGTTGAAGATTCTTTTTGAGCAGTTTCTTTTGTCTCTTTCTTTCGTCTTCATAGTCAATGTCATCATGGAGGTAGTTCTCAGCTTCTGACATGGTGGTGGGAATCGCTGCAGTGGACTGGACTAACGTAGCAGTATTATCCGACTCGTGTCGCGCAAGACCCAGGTGATCTTCCTCCCTATGTTGATGTTCTTTTTTGTTGTTATCGTCGTCTTCCTCGTCTTCGTCATCGTGATCTTCCCCTTCATCCGAGTCATCCTCTTCCTCCTCCGAGTCATAGGAGAACTCATTTTCACTCTCCCCTGCCTCGTCACGGTCGGATGCTTTCAACTCTCCACTTTCGGCTCGAGCTGGCTCATCGTCGTCCGGTGCGGGTGTTTTCCGTGGCCTGCCGCGCTTTCGTGGGGGGTCCCCGGGTCGACGTCGTCGAGAATCCGCTTTGGTGTTCTTACTGGATGACTTCTTTTTCTTCTCTTTGAAAAGGTGCCCCGTCTCTTGCAGCGATTGTTTCAGTGCTAATCGAAGCGAGCTCATGATAATGCGCTTTGTGTTGGTTTTACTAGAATATCTGAAAGGAGTAACAAGGAGACAACAATCTGTGAGTCAACGGCTCGAACAAGCAACCAAATGAGAAGGCGACCTTTCGGAGTCATTCCCAACGCTGGGTACCTCCAGGCATCTCAACTGCGGTAGAAGGAGATGGGACAACAAACGCAATCCCGTCATTTTCTAGTCATACAAGGTATTCTGGAAAATTGCTGTGGGCATCACCGTTTCTCTCTCCCCTTTTGCCGGTTCCCATTACGAAGTTTCAAGAACTGGTAAAGAGCGAACCTGGTCACCTTCGATTTCCATCTCGTGTCATCCTAACCCTTTACTCACCAAAACACCAATGGAATCCTACAGAATCCGCAGCTTTATCTGTTTTGCCTTTTTGTGGTTTTGTTTTTCCAACAAATGTTGACCATTCGTGTTCCCAATGGCCATCCAAGTGTGCTGCGTTTTCCCAATTTGCAAAATGAACGTGAGAAACAACTACCAATGTGCCTCGTTGTAGTGGGGATGCTTTTTTTTCGGTGGAGGCCGTTCAGCAGTTGGGGACCTCGAAGTGGTACGTGAAAATTTTACTGGTCGTACCGGTAGGTAGGAATTCGAAGGGGAACCAAAAGGTTGCATTTGTACTGCGAGGTACGAAAGTTGAACGAGGCACTGCGGTCGTGGTAGGAGGGACGGGTGGTTCGCATTGGTCCTGCGGCCCACGGTTCTCCCGGACAAGTGTTTACCGGATCCGTTACAAGGACATCGCTGTGCTCCACGTTGCGATGCGCACACGGGAATTCCAAATTCCAAGATCCATTGGGCGAACCCACCGGCTCCGCCTTTTTACTAGGTAATCTGGTACCGCGGAACTGTACCTTCACAAATACTGATCTTTTTTTTTTATCACGCCGCAGGGCGACAAACAAAGTTGCTTCCGATGGCAAATCATGGACAACCATAGCGTAACCGACAGCCTTTGACTTTGGATGCCACTAACAGTAAAACAAACAAATAAAAGAACTCAGCACGATCACAATGGTAATGGACCTGGACGAAGAAACATCCTCCACATCGAATACTACCTATGAACAAGTCCTTTCCAAAAAGGCAGAAGGGAAACTCATCCTGACAGCGGAATCCCTCACGTTTACCGGGGATTCGTCGGTGCTTGCATGGAAAGACGTCTCCAAACATCAAGTTAGTCCGGTCCAGTATCCAAAGGCCATGCTCAAGATCGTTTTAAATGATGGAAAATCTATAACCTATCAATTACCGTCACGACCTGAATTAGAACGGATCCGAAAAGATATCAATCAACGATTGCAAGCGATACGTTCGACTTCTGCTGCAGCGGTTACTACTACTGTGAGTGGTAAGAAACGACCCCATGCGGCGACCACTCCTGGAGGACTTGCATCGACATCCTTTGGGGAACTTGACCCGACAGCATTGGCTGTTACAAGAAGTTCCCTCTTGGCGGCTAATCCAAGTTTACGCGCTCAACATCATTATTTAGTCCAAGAAACAGGAACTCTTACCGAAGATGATTTCTGGGCGACTCATCATGATTTGTTGGAAGAAGAATATGCTCGAATCAGTGGTATGACCCGTGCTGGAAGTTCTAGTTTGTTACAATCACATTTGCAACTCCTCACGGGAAGGGTCACTTTGGGTGTCGAAGAAATGCGACAAATATTCATTCTCTATCCTGCCGTACACAAGGCCTACGAAGAAAAAGTTCCACTCGAGCTATCCGATGAACAATTTTGGAGAAAGTATCTGGAATCAGAATACTTTCATCGGGATCGAGGAAGATTAGGAGCGGCAAGTCGGCAAGGAGGCAACAAAGATGGACCTCAGAACCCAACCAAGTCGGGGCAAAAACTATCGGTAGAGGACCAAGAGGCTCGAGCAGCTGCTATTGGAACAGACGATCTATTCTCAAGATATGATCAAAAGCTTCGAGAGGCTAGTAAACAAGACGATTCATCCCGTTTTCGCCGGTGGGGAACCAAACTAGCTGTGGGTCAATTTGATTTGGCCAGCACCTTTGAGACAGAACGTGGACAACTTCTCGAAGGTCCCAAAGACAATCATCCTGCCAATACTGACGATACAAAGGGAAGCAAAGTTATTCAAAAATACAATCGACATTGGGCTATGGTTCTTCACCCCGAAGATGCCGTAGCCGGCAGTGATTTGTTGCAAGTCGCCAAGCAATCCGTTAATGATGTCCTACCGGGTGATCAAGATGCCAAAGCACAAGGAGGTGTAGATGAGGAGATGTTTCGATTGGTTGGATTTGCAGAATCCTCATCGGATCAAGCCAATCACGCCCTCGGCATTGGATTAGCGGATTCCGACGAGTATGAACGATTGACACTCAAGAACATTGAAGCGTATTATTCGGCGCGACCTGCTTCTTCTCAATCCGACGACGAGGCGACCCGCAAACGCAATGGTCTCTTTGCGCACGCCATGGCAACCAAAATAAAGACATTAGCTGCTTCAACAAGAGAAGAATCTTCAGAGCCTTCATCGCAACTCAAGGATGCATTTCCTCCACCCCAGCTCGGCAAGGAACTTCTAACGGCATTAACCAACAAAATGGCTGCTGATTCCAAGACGGACGAG
Source organism: Nitzschia palea (assembly GCA_019593585.1). Classification (NCBI taxonomy): domain Eukaryota; phylum Bacillariophyta; class Bacillariophyceae; order Bacillariales; family Bacillariaceae; genus Nitzschia; species Nitzschia palea. The sequence goes on along the minus strand of SWEM01000566.1, from coordinate 2,904 downwards.
GATGCATTAGCTATTGTCAATGCTTTACCGGAAGATTTTAAGAAACGATTACATTCTTACTTTCGACGAAGTTCGGAGCTTTTACGACACTTTTTTGGACTTCGAAAGCTGGCAGAGACGGCGCAAGGGACTGCCAATTACACTTTGTACACGCAAAAGCAACGAAAAATTGTCACTGGTATGGAAACAGTCTATAGAGAGATTGATGGATTACGCAAAGAGCTCGAGGCTACTGGTGAAACTGGAGAATTGATGAGAAAAATGTACTTACAGATCATGGACCAATTGAATTGGGTATTCAAACTTCATCGCGAAGGATCTGGAGGTGGGGGTGGAGGAGGCTTTGTCACTATCGAAGAGTTCTAGATCACGAGAGAACACATTCCAAGCATTCTTGCATAGTTCGTTTACAATCAATTGTCAATTCTAGGTAGGCCAAATCCACAGGCAACCCAATACTTACTAGTAGTAGGTAGAAATTTAAATAATTATTAGGCGAGAAGTTCCGGAAAGTGATCAGTTTGTGAAGTAAAAGGTCGCGTGAACAAAGCGAAGATTCGGACCTGCAATAAGCAATAAGTAGCATGAGGTTCTGAAATGTGTCACCTCGTGACAGCAAGTATGTCTTCGAAATGTAGGCAAGCGAAGACACAGACAGATTCGTTTGTCCCGCGTACTACCGGTAGCTCGGGTGATGAATCCATGGTACGAAGAATTCCTAGACCCGTGGAAGCCTTTTCTGACACCACCGCATTCAAGGTTAGAAATTCCTCTCTTTTCGCGGAAGGAAGTTTCGCGCTTCTTCATGAACATTATGCGTTTTTCTTGACACCCATGGTGCCGGTACAAGCATGTGGTGTCGACAGATGGCACCAAAGTTGATCATATGCACTAATCATTGAAAATGAAAGATTAATTCAATGTTCAGCGTGACGTACTTGACATAGGTTGATTTTACAGAGATATAGGTATGACGGATGAAGGATAGGCGTTCAAGCTGTACCTTACCTTTCATAATTCTGATATCTTGAGTTAACGTGCGGATGTCAACTGGCAACAATTAAGGTGCCTTCTTCTGCTGCAACTGCTTACGTCAAAACCAAAGGCTTGGCACCATTCACTGCAGCTGAAGACATCGAGCCCATTGAGGACGTCGTCGCAGCTACGGAGTTGGCCCGTGGCAAGAAATATAGGCTTGGACGCGACAACTGAACGACGAAAGACATCTGTTTTTAACCCCGCCTCAACAACTCACAAAATCCAATGGCTACGAGCCTCAAAACCATTCTACCCGGTGATTACAACTTCACGATACGATGGGCCTTTTCGTCTCCAAGCCAGACCCATCGTTTGCTGTTTCGCAGAAGAGAAGCCATGTTTCCGATGACGGCCAATCGAAAGCGACAGCGACAACGGATGACTCTTCGGTGATGCAACGGAGTCCTCCTTCTGCCACCAGTTCGTCGAGACCTACAAAGGACGCATTTGGCCGAGCCCAAACATGGCCGACAAAGCTGGCGAAGTGGCTATCAATCGGCACCGAATTTTTCTCAAGTGGTCACACGGGAGTCGCAAGTGTGGCGATTTCGCGACCTCTGATGCTCCGATGTTGATTCGCCGTGACTCTGATCCCTGTATGGGAAATGAGAGACGTCCAAGTGTCCCCGTGAAATGTCCACAGAGATGTGGGAAAGCTACAACTAATCACACGGGGACAATGACAGTTTCTTCACCACCTGATGGTGATGATTCTAATTATTTGATGAGATTATACGATACGCGCACTTGGGAAATGTATCGCCGAATCACAGAGGCACGTAAAAATTCCGATTATTCGTATACCCGCAATACCACTAACGCTAAACTTGATAATAATACAGCCGGAGAAAATACTTCAGAGTGGGAAAATCTTCAACATGATTACCCTGACTCTGAGGGGGGACACGATATGATTTTTCTGTTCGACTTTGATTGAACAGAGCAGGTCCTGTACGCTTGAGGTCACTTACCCTTTCCCCTCACACTCATTTTTCGCGCACAATAGACCAAGTACAATGCTAGCTACTAACCTAGATATCTCTAGATCCTAAGACAACACGCAAACTTGCTACCGTTGTTGAGTCACTACTATATTCTCCGAAAGACGTTGACTGTTTTGCAAACGCAACTTTGTTTGGCTGCCCAGTGCATAAAGTACTGCGGATCGAATGATTGGATGGTCACCGCTCGTTGCTACCGAACTACCTGCTTCGTATAGGAAGATATACGTGAGAGGTTCGCCTTTTGGGGCAGGGCAAACAAGCATCCTGGTTCTCAAAAGCTGTTCTTCCAGCCATATAAGATTTCCAGCAATCGACAACACAATTTTTTCTGATCGTCATTGCTTGTTGCAAGCAACAGATACCGTTACTCTTTCCTAAGCAAGGCGTGGCATGGAGGATTGGCACTATGCATGCAGCAACAACGCACAGCGATTCTACACAGGACACTGACAATGACAATGGCCCACCATCACCCAGTTTGTCCCATACAAATCTGCTGCACCCAAACTTTTGGTTTGATCCATTTGATGATTGAATAGTCTAAAATAGTGGAGTTTCATTATGTCGTCGCAGCTGCTGTTCCCTACCGGTACAAGTAGTAGAAGAGCAAGAGAAGATAAAATCAACGAGTTTTAATAAAGATGGGATGGAAAATTTCATGGAACGCGATCAAAAATCCTTACGGTCCTTCCACTTGTTCCAATGTTCGTCGTCGCAAGACATCGGGTCGACTCGACAAGAATGAGAAAAGTGTAATCTACTCCGCACTCTTTGCTCGCTTTCTCAAGTATAAAGGCAAGTATTCGATCATCAAGTCCCTTGTGCCAATGCAATGCTGGTGGAATGATCTCAGTGCAAGAGC
>SWEM01000565.1:0-19898 GCA_019593585.1 Nitzschia palea | reverse complement strand
CGAGGATGACGATTGTGATGAGGATCACACGAGGTCTCCAAAGGATGTTCAAGATGAGCAGGCAATTCTTGTGAAAGATATTGTCTTCAAGAACCGACTGAAACATCAACAGATGTTAAAAATATTAAGAGAAAAGATTACAGAGATCAGAGCTCAGGAAGCCTCCAATGCAAAAAGAGATGACATCAAAAAAGCTTTGTCAAGTGCCAAAAAAAGCCTGTGTGTGTTTGACGATGACTTGGTGGTGGAAGAACGGGAACCATTACAAAGACCCTTGGCAAAGAAGAGGCGTAAATCCATTGAAAACAAGAGCAGAAACTCGGACAAAAAATTGGACATTTTTGGCAAAGCTTGCATTGCATTGCAAGCAGAGGAAGAGGCTGGATACAGGAGAGCATGGGAAAATACCTACAAAGATTTGAAAAACAATTACATCGAGGAGTTGTCTGATGCCAACGAGAATGAAACCCTTGAGAACCCGATCCATCTGCTCAAGCAACGTACTTTGCTAACAAATCTGAAAAATTGTCGGGTGTGGAGGAAAGCTGCGGCGATTGATATCACAAACATGGCTGCAATCTAAGTGTATGGCGATTTTCCTATGGATCTAAATTAATCAAATAGAGTGCGTTGCATTTGGCAAACAAATTGAAAATTTGGAAGTGATCTGTGAATACAATCGTAGTTTAGAGGGTACACCAGTAAATGTACAAATTGTTCCTTTGATCGGAAAATCACCAGTTGATTTCCTAACACACTAAATGATTTGTAAGTTGAGACAAGGCAAGATGAATCACAAAATGATTTTAAAACACGGTGGGGCAATCGGAAATTAACAGATCAGGTGATAAATTATCTGGACGATTTCCAAATTTTGGGTTGATTGTGGGAATCGACGGGGGAATGCAATACCGGGACACAGAATTCTCTATTTGTAATTTGAATCTTTCGATTTCGTTTGTACCAGCAAATTGTGATTGGATTCGAAATTTTTTGAATAATTCGATTTCGGTTATTAGAGCCCGGAGACGATTAATAGTCTTTTTCAATTTTGAATTCCTGGTCTCCGATGTAAAGGATTTCTCAGTCGCCAATGGAGCTACCTCTACGCGCAAGCCTGCACTCTCCATCCACCAAGCCCCGCTATTTCTCCACAAGATTTCATCTCAGGATTAATCAAACTACTTTGGACTTCCCAGCTCAAATTGTGGGAAGTGCATCTGGAAAGTCTCAACAACCGCGGAGCGACAACTAAACCCCGCATGCGAGACAAATTGATCGAATACCACACCCGCATTCGCATGCTCGACGATCTGAAACACCAATGTTTACACGCTCATCGACAACAGTACTTTCATCAAGACGTCGAGGAATTCATACGAAATGCCACCTGTCATCAGATGAAAGACTACCTTCGACTCTACGAACCCGCAATCAAACAGAGCATCAAGGAAGCCTCCCAGATAATCCATCGATCTATCTTCACCTTCCCCGGGTTTATCTGACGCGTCCTCCCTCCAACAACAAATAGACTACCGACCTTCAGACAAATAACCGATACGGCACCAACTTTGAATTCACATATTCCACAGGCAACAGGGGGCCCTCTACCACATAAACACACCCGGTGGAAAAGAGGTTCACAAGCACTTCAAAGCATTCAGACCTTTTTTCTCTCTCCAAAACCACCATGAACCATTACTCCCCTCCTTAATCCCCTCCCCCTTCCCCCTTCTTCTCTCCCTTCCCTCTCATTGGCCACACCCCATCCCGGCTTCCTATCCCTTGACAATCCCATCGCTTGAACATCCCAAGGTCATAGTGGCCTGTGCTTGGCCTTCCAGTATTCCTCCTTCATGAGGAAAATAGCCAGCCACTTAAAATAGAAGTGCTGTTGCTATTGCTATTGGTTGGCAGTGTTCCTCTTCATTGAACAATACAAATCAATACTTGATCATACATGTGCCTCTGATTTCGTTCATCCGTTCTTCGTATGGTTCACACTGTAAAGAAGATGAACTGACACTGATGCATTTAGTGCATCGAAGTAACAAGAAGAAGCAAATGGTTCGTCACCCCCAGCCATCTTGCTCCCCAAAGTCAGTAAAACGCTTGTGCGAACATTTTCCGGCTTCCTTTTTTCTGCTAAATCCCATCAGGACATTCGCAACAAGAACTTGGAGAATACTGCACTGCGCCGATGCTATCATGTTTATGATACTACGTACGACAGACAGCAAGAAGCGGCAGGAAGCAGGAATGTTTGCTTTTGTGGTCGTTGCTTCGTTGTATTCTTCTTGTTGTTTCTTCGCATCAATGTGGTCAGCAGTCAATCAGTCAAGACAACAACTATGACCGACAAGGAAATGATCTGAGAACGTTCTTTCCTCTCATAAGATTTGCTGAATTCCCACCGACCAGAGAACACACACCAGACCAGTTCTTCTACTGGTGAATGATCCAATGACAACAGTTGCCTGAATAATCTTGTACTACCAGTAGCCACGAGCCAGTCATGAGAACTATCATGGCTTCATGACAGTCAGAATTGGAATCGCATAGTGTGGAGGGCATCCTCCTTTCACAAGCCTCCTCTCACCATTGGAAGAGCAACGATAAGGAGTGGACCTCCACGACTCCTTCTCCTGCTGGCTGCCTGCTCGTCGTCCTGACTGATTCCTACAAGGATAAAAAAGACTACCCTCCCGGTAGTACCGGTAGTAGATTTTGCAGATCTCCCGGTAGCTACAAAGTAGCATTGTTGTACACTTGTAATTGGAAAGATGTTGCCAAATTCTGACTGTGGATGTTAATATATTTACGATCACTGGTTACATTCAATTTCACAGCTGCTATGCGACATTAACCTTTACGACATCAAGGTACTGGATTATCCAGGTACCCTGGATACCTTACTACCTTGTCAATGGAGATTTATGATGTATCCTTGCCAACCGTTGGAAGAATGAGGAGCACCACCAAGCACCGAAGCATCGAAACATCTATTTACTTGGTCCAAGAGAAAATCGAATGGGAGGTGCTCCAAGCTAGGTGCACCCAACACTCAACAAAGCATGGATCGCTGGTTCGACGGTCGATCGTGGTATATGAGACTCCAGACTTTTTCCCTCGCCAAGAAGGTTCGGCAAAACCTAACGTAGTGTCAGCAATCAAAACAACAAACGAACAATCACAGTCAGCCGAACCAGAGGGATTATAACAGCAATATACCCAATCAACATGAAATGTGCAAAGCTGGTTACACGATTAAATTGCTTTGATCCACAAGAGGACGTGGAGGATATCGAAATATTGCGACAACGAGGACAAGATCAATTGAGAAAACTGATCCATGAGACTCAACCAGTCAATTGGAGGACCGTCATGGAAACGGCCCACGATTTGCAAATACGAGAAGAGTTAATCATGGCAAGACAAGAAGAGGAAGCTCAACGAGCACTCGACAAGACACTGCGTGGCAAAAAGAAACGTTATGAACGATTTGGTCCCATTACCAACCTCCTTGCAAATTCCAATCCCAACGATTTTGGCAACAACAACGATGATGAAATGAGCATGGGGTTACTCTCAACGAATAATGAAAAGGGTATGAAAACTGATGCTGCTACTAGCCAAACCGATACTTCCTACCAAACCATGTCCGAAACATCCTCGTCCAAGGGAAGTGTGAGTGATGAAGATCAACTTCGTTGCCGTTCGTACTTTATTCGGGATGAGGTGAACTTTTAAGAAAAAACGAGAATAACTTTTTTTTATGCCAAGGTGGAGCAGAAATTTGGACATGCTTTTGCACACTTTAGAACCCTGGATGCGAAAGTATGGAGTGGTTTTCCAAATTCGGAGCTTGTAACAAAATGTCTCCCAAGAAAATTGTGCGTGCGAGTGTATATTAGAATAATGAGTAAAAATGTTTTCTTGTTTGTCTTGATGATAAAATTGTGATTTGTGCTAATGAAATTGAAACCAGTCTTGACTACCCATATCAATGATCATGGTAAACGGCTTGGTATGGAATTCAAAACAGCCGTTGACAGTAAAGTGCCGGTTGAAATGTTGGATGCATGATCCACCACATTTGAGAATGACCACAGGACAAAGCGACAGTAGTAGTGTCGGCATGCCCAATGAAGGATTCGGCAATGATTTGGATCGGCATTGGTCTATTCAAGTATGCAGTGCTATGACAGGTGAAGGCCTTTTAGAAGGAATGTCAGGGATTGTGGGGAATGGATCTTTAGGCTTAGCTAGCTGCTACCAGTTGCTAACGGTACATTAAAAATGACAGTGTGTGATTCCTAACATGACAGGAAAATGTTGGCAGTATGGCAGTTAAAGTTACTTTTTCAAGTTAATCTATGAGGTTGGAATAGGGCGATAACTTGATTGCGACGACATCGTGACTCGCCACCATGGAAGTAAAACTGTCCTGGAAAGCACCTAAATCTTGATGCAACCAAACATCTCGGGCGAATGCCTGAATTCCTGGTCCTAGCCCAATACCCTTCCAGAAGGCGGTAATGTTTTGGTCTTTCTTGGATCGATTGAATAGAACAACGGCAATATTACCCCCACTCAACTCGCCAGCCCAGACTTGTAATCCCTCGGTATCATCACCAAAGTCCATAGTTTCTCCTTCCTCTGGCTCCTCCACCTTACGACCTGTACTGTATCGTTTGTAGCCTTGTTTCCCCAAGGCATCTTGATTCCAAGCAATCACTTCTTGATTCGTAATAATGTTCAAAGTATCCGTATTGGATAACAGATCTCGTATATCATTACCCAGAAGGAGTGGGGACTTCATCAAGGCCCATAATGTAAAATGCGATCTTTGTTCAGCCACTGTCAATTCTCCATTGCCCACTTGCAACATGTCTGGGTCATTCCATCCACCTGGTCCGGCGTACGAATGCCATCGATCATTAATGTCCAGATTCTTCATGATGCTATCCCACGTCGCGTCGATATCACCAGTTGTTCTCCACGAGTTTCCAACTTGTCGGGCCCATGTGGCTGGATCCTTGTAGCCCCATTCGCACAAGGAAAAGTAAATGGGATGACCGGTTTGATTCAAGGCATCATGCATTCGTTGGTATCGTGTGTGGACATCCATGCCCACATTAAAACAATTGTCGTACTTGAGATAGTCAATGTTCCAATCGGCATAGGTGGCAGCATCTTCTGTTTCATAGCCGAGTCCGCCGGGGCGACCCTGGCATGTTCGAATGCCGGCATCGGAATACAAACCAAACTTTAACCCAAGTCCATGGACATGGTCCGCCAAGGCCGGAATACCGGAGGGAAACTTTTTGGAATCTTCTTCGATATAGCCAGAGGAGTTGCGACGAATCTGCCAGCAATCATCAAGGTTGATGTATTGATAGCCAAGGCGATCAAGACCAAGATCGACCAGTGCTTGGGCGGTTTGTTGGATCAGAGTTTCGTCAATGTCACAGTGAAAATGATTCCAAGAATTCCAGCCCATCGGTGGTGTCAAACCCAAGCCATTATCCCAGGCCCATGAGGGACATGCGACTACACCTAGTACAAGTACTAGCCACAGCAGAATGTCACCCTTGGACGATGTGACTCTTGGCAGCTGTAAAAGGTAGCTTGGTGTTGGATGATTCATTCTGACAAAATGACTTCATGACACGGTCGTGTTTGCACTTTGCACCTTTGAGATAGGGCAAGATCTTTTTGGACCGTTAGATGTCAGTCCCAGTTATCAGATCATCGCAAGTAAACTTTCTACCACTCGATGCTCGTTGCGGGCTCCAGATATCGGGTACCCGTACCTGCGTACTGCGTACATGAGCTTATCCAGGTACTAACTACCGGTACTTTATTTGACTCGGAAGTGAATCACTATCCCCATCCTCCCACTTTCTAGTCGACACTGCCTATTTTGTAAATCCATGACATGATTCGAACTCTATTTTCTTTGTCTTGAAGCGAGAGAAACCAAAGTCGGTTCCTGTTGGTTTTGTCATTGTTGCTGACAGTTAGGCCAATCATGGCCGCCGTTGCGGAACCTGCCGATGCGACCACAAACAGTAAATATCCACACAAGACAATCTGGGCGGTCTCATTTCTTGTTGTCGTCCTCCTACAGGGTGGAATGGTAAATTCGCGCCAGTTACAACACTTCTATCTGGGGATGGTTCCGACCGAAATGCAATCTTGGACGGTAAATGCTACCACAAATCCAACTGCCAGTTCTACCGGTGATTACCGGTATACAATAACCAAGACAAGTACTAATTCCAATGATGTACCATATTTTGCCCAATCATCAAGTAATTGGAACATTTCCATCATTGTCGAACTAGCTGGCGAGTTGGGGAACCATTTGTTCCGATTGGCTCATGGATACTCGTTACAACGAATCTTGTGGGACGACTATGGCATTGCTTCCCATTTAGTGCTGCAGCATCAACCGGTCAAGAAATGGGTACACCCTGCTAAAGACCTACAAGACTGTTTTCCAAACTTTCGATCCATGGACTTTACTCTTGGCAACTCGCCCGAGTTTCATGAACGACTGCAGCAGCAACAGCAATGGTTGTTCGGTGAAAATCCAAACAACAACAACATGTCTATGCCATTTGTCTTTACAAGAGGAACCAATGTTCATCGACGTTTCAACTACTTGATGGAACTACTCGCCAACAATACCACCCCACCATCTACCACCACCATTGACTACTCGACTGCAAACATTTCATTGCCATTCATCATCGCCAGGGGTGGTGCGAATTGGGATCATGTGGATACCTACTTTGAGGGAATCAAGCGCTTCTTTGCCTTTGACGACAAGACATGTTGCAAGGCTTTGCCCGGCCCTGACGAACATGTTTTTGTAAGTGATTATATTTTTAGCCTTGTGAACAACCATTCTACCTGTGAACAGGATGCAAATTTCCCTTGTGCATCCGGACAGATGTTTCGAATATCATGATCTCACTTGGTCATTCAATGTTTTCTGCTTTGGGTTAGCATTTTCGCAACTTTCATACAGAATTGCCAGGAGTCGGAAAGCAATTGGGGTTTGAAGAGGTTTCACCCAACCAAAGTGTTGCTTTGCTGCAAGGTGCTACCAAGGTTGCCATTACAACACGCTTCCACAATAAACGCGCCCGAAAATATTTGGATAAATTCCTTCAACAAGGCTGGGAGGCACGGATTGTTGCGGATCAGACGGGTACCCAAGACTTTTGTTTCCTGTTACGGGCCAAGAATCTTTTGGCCGGGAAACGATCGACGTATGCGGTATGGGCAGGGTTTCTGGGGGATGCCAACAATGTCATTCTGTACAAAATCAATACCACCTACACGCGAAACAAATTTGGAGATCAATATGCTTTGGTCGATCCTCAGTTCAACACGTCGGCATTGAGGGATCGCATTCGATTTGTCACTGTAACGCCATGAGTAGTATTATGCAAGCGAAACACAAGCACAAGTTCCCTACCAATGCGAATGGATGCTACGCACAAGTATCGTAATCGACGAAGGTTCACGTTGCAGCGATTACGACACGCGGTATACCAACCATACAAGATGAGAAGAATTGGTGCAAAATGATCTAAAATATGCATTACCGTGGCCACCATATGTCTACCGAAAATTTCACGGTTTGTCCCAAACAGAAGATGTTTCCCTAACAGCCTAAATTTGGCTTGAGCATGTCCTTGCGTTCCCACAGGAATCGAAGCCAAATGCCCCAGTCTTCCCGTCGAACATAGTCAAAGGGAGTGTAGCCTCGTACATCTGGCATAATTAGATGCTCCGGAGTTTCTCTGATCAAGAGTTCGACAAGTTCGAAATTTGGAAAAGCTGTCCATGTCGCATCATGAAGTGGTGTCCGATGAAAGTCATCTCGAATGTGGATGTTGACTTTGACTTCTTCGATCAAGAACTTGACCATGGCAGTGTTGGATCGACGGCATGCCAAGTGCAATAAACTATCCCCAAACTTGTTACAAGGAGTCACACCAAGTTTGCCTTCGGCGTGCAACTTCTGTATGCTTGCCAAATCGTTCTTTCGAACAGCCTCCAACGCTTGGGATGTATAAGCTTGGACCATTTCATCCGAGGGGCGAATAAAACGTTTGTTGGTTTGTGCTCGGCTCTCATCAATCCTTGTCCCGTTTACCCGAAAAGCCGCTAGAACATAGTCGGATGGCCGGATCACGATATTCTGACAAATTTTCTGCCTCTTGGAACGGGGTTCCTTGCTTGTGGTGAGGCTATTTGACATCTTCTCACTTGCCTCGCTCTTGATGGTGGTGTCTACAGCCACAGTGCTTTGGTTTCGTAATTTCCTTTTACCGTTGTTAATCATTTTGTTCAGACTTTTGTTCTATGGTGTTGTCACTTGACAGTTTGGTACTACTTTGTGATGTCAAGTTCCAAAACGATCCATCAATCAAGCAGAAAAAAGTGACCCGATCCATCATCAACCCATCAACGGTTTCTCAAATCGGAAGCATAGAACAGCGAAACTGTGCTGGCCTCGTCAGCAGCATTCTTTCCGAAGGAACAATAATATTGTTTGATGGTCGCTCGGATAGCTCATGGAATACCGGTATTGGACGTCTCCAAAGTCAAATTCCCATTCACAGTCAATCCCACCAGTTGTCGATTCATTCCTTCTTATTGACGTGGTGCATTCTGCCACCACGACGACCCTTTAAATAAAATCTAGCCACATCACTCAGCATGAAACCTACACACCGAGTACTTTTGTTAAAATCAACCTTGAGCATAATCCCAGTTCAGAAAGGTCGCAGTCTGCGGACTGAGGTGGACGCTATGCACTCATCATGAGTTCATAAAAGAATGCTTTTTACTACTCTCCATATAACCCTACCACGATGTATCATACGTGTTTACTGTGAAAGGCCAAACTTATGGTCTTATTCCAATCAGTCGTCACTTGAACTGAGCAAGGATGCCAAAAACGCTTCCAGACGTTAATAGCTGGTTGTATTATTTATAGTTGCTGGACGACAATACGACAAAATTGGAATTGGCAGGCGCGTTCGGAATGACCCACGCGTCACGTACGCTAGTTTTTTGAAAATGGGAGCGAGAGGGAGATGGAAAAATGGAAGAGGGGGGGAGTGCATGTGAAAGTCTTTTGGTCTCTACTGCCCGGGTCTGCATAATCGGCTTTGGACCACCATTATTATTGTATACTACTCTTGAAAATCTGATCTTTTTCTGGAAAGGGACAACCACTTTTACCAATATAGATTGTTGCCAGGGTGTCACCAAGCCAGTACCGACCTCCTCGTCCTTTTTGGCTTGTTTTTATTGAGTCGCTGCATCCGTATCCACAACAACCATGAGTCTTCCCATCCACGTTGAGGAAGAATACACCGACTACTCTTGCTCAACAGCACTAGAACGTTTGAGCCGTGATGTCGAGACGATCTTGCGTACTTGGCATGTGGACAAGGGTAGTGACCGTCACGTCTCGTTGGCTGGCATTACAGAATCGGCATCCTCTCTGGGCGACGATCCAACATGTCCCCTCATTCGTTCCAACACTTTGGCATGGACAGTACCTGTCACCACCCGACAAGGACGGACATCGGTGACGGTGGATTTGGAATTGGCCCTCTGGGATGAACCCGGAAGCAAAACTGGGACATTGGCAGTCACCATGGAAGAGACGGATGCCCCCTGGGCGGAGACTTCAACCATGGCAGAACTTCACTCGATACAAAGTCCTCTAGTCAAATCATTACAGCGAGGTCCATTTGGCATCATGCCCTCTCATGATTACTTGTTCGATAACTTTGCGCGTCTCTTTGGTATTGGACAACACATTTCATTGAGTCCCATTTATCCCGATCCGTTACCGGTAGACTTGGTGGAGTGCGTGGGAATGAGTGTTTTGGAACGTCATGATGACCAAGCAACGGCGCCATTTGTCTTTGGAGCCACACTCAGTGGCTGGTTACAAACGGCACTGAATTGTGCCACTGCCAATGCTCAATGTGCCATACCAGCCTTTGGCGTTTGGGGAGTGTATCGACCCAATGAACTCATGCCGGTTCCACGACAGCTCCCATCCAGACGATCCAGTGTGGGGATGCTGACTGTAGGGGGATCAACCGCTCCTACTACCAAGACTACTACTTCCAGTCACAATGGCGATGTCACACATCTCAGTGTGCACTCAGAAGGGCAATCACATTCTGACCATCTCCTCGGAAAAACTATTCAAACCAAGGATTCACCGACCAGTCCCGTCAATGCTACTCCTCCTCCTCGACCTCCACCTCGTGGTATCCCTGTTTTTCCCCGATGGGCCCAAGGCCTCCGTCAAGCATCCCTTCCTCAAGTGGCGAGATCCTACAAGCGCCGTGCGGTACATTGGAACTCGCATTACGTCCCACCCTTGGTATGCGGCCGTGTCACGGGAAATATGGCTGGCACGCCCATTGATACACCGAGTACGGCAGCCACCATGTGGGTGTCCGCAACCACATATCTACCGGGACATGAAAAAGGGGACTTGCATCATGCTCTGGCCGCCTCATCAAGACTCTCCATTTGGGCCAATGTTCTACTCTCGCATTGTCCCAACGAAACCATGTGCGTCCTACAAGGTGCTCGCCACGTCTTTGGCTGGTTCAAGCCCTCTCCTCACGAAGTCCCCAAGAACATGTTGTTTGGTAAATCCAATGCCGAGTTCTTGGCGAGTCTACAAGAATGGCGCCTCATGAATACAGCACTCATCTCCACGCCTCGTCCGGATGACACGGAATTCGAACTCTATCGGAAGCATTGTCAAGCCCATGCCATGGATCTCTTGGAGGACGCATGGAGTCGACACAAGGCTACTCGCAATCGATACACCACTGATGATTATTATGAATACAAGCAACATCAGCAAATGTCATCCTTGCGGCCTCCGGTATGGGGCCCAGTGGATGATCCTGTGGCCAGTGTCTACGCCACTACCACCTGGAGTGGTGCTACCAACACTCAGGATGTCGTCGAGCCACTCCTCACCTTTCCCCTACGTATACGATGCAGCCGGCCCGTCTCCAAGCGCGATTGGTTAGAGATGGAAGAGTCAGTAGAACGAACAATTTTGGATCCCCTATCACCATCCCGTTTTGTGGTACAAGTATACTACGATCGGGATACGTCAGTAGCTACCTTGGCCGCCAATCAACGTTGTGTCCTTGCAGCATTGATTCGTTCGGCTACTCTGCCGGGAGAAACACTTCTCAGTCATTTGACCAATGTGGAACTTGTCTCTTTGTGGGATGATGATGCTGGGACAGTCGTTGCCACCAAGATGGCATCCAAATCCAAAGTTGGCAAGGCAACACAACAAATTGTTCAAGCCATGGATTGGTCTAGTATCATGGAAGATATGATTACCCTGCGGGAAGCCGAAGAAATTGTTTATTCCGTCATGAAGGGCGAGGTGATGGCGGGCTTTCCAAGTTCACCCGAAGAGGCATTCTTGGATGAGAATGATATTTGCAAGCCCTTTCGCAAAGCTGCACCCTATGGACGATTGTTATCGCTCTTGTTTGCCCACTTGGCCAAGCTTCGTGCCCTCTCATCGATTTCACTGGTCTGGCATGTATTTTGTCACGAGTTAAGACGTCGATGGCATGCTCGAGAATCGCTTCCCAATATGCAATACGTGGCAGGATTGGATCCACACCCCTTGGAGTTGTACAAGAAGCGGTGCTTTACCAGTATGGGACACCAAGCAAACTTTGCGGCCTTTTTGAATTGCTGTGAACCAGATCCAGATGATTATCACTGCCTGATTGGACAGAAACTGCAAGTTTTTCAAATTGGTGTTGAATGTGTTGTGGCCAGTGAATTATTGGAGCATGAAGTCATGGAACGATTCTTGAATCAAGGGGAAGTACCGGCATCTGCCAAATTCGATTCTCCACCAGGTCTTGTTCGAACCACGGTTGGGGATGAAGATGATTATGATGAAGATGGTAATGCATGGCGACGTCCGGTGGGAAATCAAAAGTTACCTCCAGGAGCAGGACCATTGGAAGAAAAAAAGGCCGAAGATTCTCATCCGGCCCAAGTCTTTATTAGTCACGGCAAATCTAAAAAACGAAAGTGGCCCAAAGCAAGATCCAACAGGAGTGGCTCCCTCGAACATGGAGAACGTAAAGATTATGGTCCCCCCACCATCAATTCCGATTTGGAATTTTGGGTCATGGACGAACCCGGATATGCACCCAGAGATGCTTTGGGGATGGACTTTGCGCAACCCACCACTGACGATACAGGTTTTGATTTTGTTGTCCCCGTCCCGAGGGATCTAGAAGATTTGGATGCCGATGACTCTGTTGACTATCGACGAAAAAGTGTCATCGTGGGTTCCACAGTCAATGGATGGGAAGGAACCATTATGGAAGGCGATGACGGCGATCAAGACAACAACGACGACGATGATGATGACTCGGAAGGCTCGGGAGATTCGGCTGCCTCTCGTACCACAACTTGCAGTCTTAGTCAAGCATACTTTGATGCGGCGGAAGCTGGAAGTATCTTTTCCATGAAACGTGGCTTTGTCACTTTAGATACCGTTGTGAATGTGGCAGACATGAAGCGACGACCTGGTGCTCGATGTCCAGTGGACCGTATCACTCTGCGAGGAACGGGAGATCAACTCTATGCTCCCTACTTGCAACGTCCATGTCCCTTGACCGATGATTTAGTCTTGGAACGAAAACACATGCTGGCCAATGAACAACGAGAAGGCGAAAGTCGCAAGGCCGTCCTTGCTGCTCGTATTGAACTAGCCCATCGACTCCAACGTCCCAAACTTCTCAGCGATATGAGCGCATTCAAGGCAGCCAATCCCAATGCCACCATTGACGACTTTACGAAATGGTACGGCAATCCTGGAAGTCCTCTGGATGACTATGACGATGATGGTGACATGCCCTTGTTTGATGATTCATCCTTATCGGGTGCCTACTACGAGTCGGCCGCCAAAAAATTAGATCGTGCCTCCGAGGCAATGAAGGTACTTATGGCGACGCGTGACTTTTGGGCCAGTACCTGGGAGCAGGCTCCCGTCATACCAGCTGCCGAACAACAACCATTGTTTGATTACGAAAGTACTGTTGAAATGGTGATTGATCATTTGGAACAATTACATCCAGCCAACTTGGTGAATCAAGTCATGGCTGTAAACCTTTCATCCGCCTACTTTGCTTTAGTTTCATCCGCGGAAGATGCCTTCAAGATTGAAATGGTCAAAACTTCATTCGTCAAGCTTCGACGAAAGGTTGAACGAGCGCTAGAACTCTTGTCCGACGATGCCACGGGTGCCCTTTTTGCGTCCAGTGGCAACGACAATGCCAGTGCATCCACCGCTACCGCCAACCAATATATATCCGAAGAATCGATTTACGCATGTGAAGAAGCCTGCAATGCGTTGAGTGTGGCAGAGACGATGCTCTCGCGTGCCGTCTCCTTATTGAGCAAGTTTCCTAGTCAATACATGTTGGTGCAAGAACTCTTGAAATTGACGGATGGAACGACAGTGGCACTCGCCGATCCCGTCGGTCGAAGAGGATTTTTGGATGCCATTTATCAACAACAAAAGCATCACGCGGGATTTGTACCAGCCAATGGCCGAGTGAATGGAGACAATGTACCTCAACCAGTTCTTCGGGAATATGTCCTTCGAAATTTGGATGATGACAAACCATGCCAACTGGCTGTGCGATTTGGTGATGCGGGAGCCTATTTGGGTCGCGTTGATAATGAAGGTGGCGTGTTGATGGCACTTTTGAAGAGTTATACAGATTAACTATCGCGGAGTGGAAAGATATTCGCGTAACCGTCGTCGACAGACTTTTAAACCTAGACCAGACTTGCCAAAATCGGCACTTAGTAAAGGAGCGGAGAAAGGCATGGGTACTGGTCAATAATCCGACTTTGACCAAAGACCAGTTTATTGACAACATCACCGAACAACTAGATGGGCTAGAGAAAAGCATTGTCAAGAATGCCTGGCAGTCATGCCACATTGCAGCTGTTTGTATATGCTCCTTTTGCCTATCTTCCATGGCTGCGGCTGGTATTGGAAATGGATCTTTCTACAAGGCCAACGAGCAAGTTCACTCTTCACTCTCGGTTCTCTACAACTCAAACGAGGATAACGACGATAATATACCTCAACAGAGAAGGATAACCATCAAGACTAATGGAGCGGTGATGTTGCATGAGGAGGGATGGGACCCATTTTGAATGATGGAAATCAAGCCTGGAGAACGGTAATATACTTATCATGAAGGCCGCGCCTCACAGTCAGCGAGAATGGATTACGACAAGTGCGCTATTGTGACTGAGAAAACGAGTCATGACGGATCAAAAGGACTTCCGGTATCATAGAGTCGCACTACCATTCCTATTTGCTACGGGAAAAAATGTTTCTTGTATGCGACAACATTGGACAAGAATGGTATCCCATGCATACGGGTGGTTCAATATCCTGGTGGTCGCAGTGGGAGAGGTACATTTGATTCCGCAATGGAAAGAAAGGAAATATTCACTGCCTTGGCTGTTCTTCTGAGCAACTTCAAGAAATTCTTTCACGGTTACACAGAATACTACGACGATCTAGTCAAGAAACGAACCCCAGCACTAGATCCTGTCCCTAGTCTCAGTCTATCCACAACTGAGACACAGAGCACTGACGACGATTCAAGAACAGGAAAGTCCAATGAAGCATATGCCCTAGAGGCTGCTGCTTGTGGAGGAAAGTTCGTCAAAGTGACATACCCCACGATTCAGATCCTCTGGCTCGGCTCCCATAGTGATGAAGATGATGAGGAACAAAAACGCTCCCCATACTTTTTTGTAGGTTACCCGGTGCCATCAACTGGTAGTGGTATGACAACACTAAGAAGAAAGTGTTCCTCAAGGTGTGGAAGGTTGAGGAGGCCAAAATCAGTTCTGTGGAGAGGGAATGGGCGCACTACAAATGTGCCTACGATGCTGGGGTCCCAGTCGCAGCTCCGGCACTTTCACACATAGCCAAGTCTACCAGTTCTTGTGGTTGGCAGTACCTGATCATTGCAGTGGAATACCATCCTACAATAGAGCCCACCATAACAACGATGTTCGAGTTCGAGGCGGGTATTTGGGACAAGATCTCAAAGTCCAGCATTGCCTCCACTCGTTCTCCTGTAGTATTGAATAGTCGACTTTCTTCACTTTGCATCACATGATGATTTGCACAGCCATGGTGCATCCCATAGATCTTCAAAAACGCAAAACTCGTTCGTTGATTTGTACAAATTCCCACTGACGAATTAGCACTAGGTGCTGTGTTGTAAATGCTTTCATTGTAACCGGCCATTAATGGAAACGGGTTGCCTTCCTTGGATCTTTGTAAGAACAGTTTGAATCCATGATTTTCGGAATCACTCAATCGGCCACAAATCCACTTTTGGACAATGTTGCGGTCCAAACTATCACCCAAAGTGATAATGTGGAGGGGTGTGGAATGATCGTAGCGATCATGCAAAAGTGCATCGAGGTGGTTTGCAATCGTGCAATTCTTGTTATTCCGATTTGCTGTCGAGTTGTGGATCCAATTCCAACTCCAAGTTCCATTAACTATTTTATAGTGGCCATTGGCATCTTCGAAGTGGCAAAATGAGTCCAATAGACCCTTCTTTAGAGAGGTACTAGGAGATACCTCGAGCTCAGATTGGATCATACCGAGGAGAGAGTGATTGACATATCCAGGTGTTTCTCCTTCATGATCATCGTTCACGACCTCCCTCTCATCAAATTCCAAGGAGTTTTGGTTGTGGTTCTCAGCCCTAGAAGAGAACAAGTCATCACCTTGTAAAAACAAAAATAGTGTGCTCTTCGTGGTTTGTAGATATCTGCTAGTCGGGACAAACACGACACTCGTGCAGCAAACGAAGAGCACAGTGGTTCGAACCACCCTTGTACATTGCTGAGTGAGACATCGTCACTCTGTTGCCAGTGGATGACCCCCAAGGGAAAGGTACTTTTAGTGTACCAGGTATGAGTAAAAAGTTTTTCGTTTGTTCTCCCGTTTCGGAGAAACCTAATTTACAGCTGCACATTAAATTAGCTTCAACGGCGGTTACGGAAGTTTGAACTTACACTGCAACCAAATGTATGCAGTTGTCACGATTGGTTTGATAAGTGACCAGTATCGTCTCCTGGCCACCTCGGACAAGATTGACATGGGTGAGCGATTATTATTGACGGGAGGAATCCCACTTCCAAAAGCACGTCTATGTCGATATGAGAGTAGTTACAGTAGGTCATGATGTCAGATGGACTGGCCTTGAAGGATGTCGTTCAGCATGATGATTAATAGCTTGAGATGCAGCCTGGATAAATGCTTCCTTGTTGGCCTTCTCAACATTGTCTTCTATTGGAGTACCGGTAGTATCTGATGGTAGACGAAGGCTGTCACTATTCCACCACCATTGTTGCATCCCCTCTAAAACACAATCTACATTGAGGGGCTCATTGGCCGAAATTTCTTGAAAGAAAGATTCCAGCGGCCAGCGCTTGGTGACAATATCGAGTTGACTGGCACGATCATTACTTCGATTGGGTTGGATCCGACGATCAATTAATAGTCCAACGACCACCACCCGGGGAGGGGGTTGACTCGGATCCAATGATTCTTGTGCATCCGGTGATAAATAAATCACCTCATGATCACCACCACCACCACCGATGGTATGATTGTCTCGACAAGTGTCTTCCAAACTGTCACAGGAAAAGGAAACATGCGAGGGCACTTCCGATCCACCCAATAAATCAAGTGTGCGGTCTTGCAACGCTTGTCGTATGTCATCGTCGGGACAAGAAACGACACGGACTAGTGCCATGGAAGAGGGATGACAATTTTGTTTATGTTGTTGTTGCCACTGTAGAAAATTGACCAGTTGTCTGGCAATTGCTAGAATCTTTTCCTTGCGCGGTCGAGCTTCGCGAGGGAACCCATAACCTGCATCACAAATCAGAATTGGCAATGATGAAGTGGACAAAGGAACATCATCTTGACATTTCTGCTCCTTGTCGACATATAATCTTTCTTGAATATCCAAAGACAATTGCGACACGGATAGATCCGTTCCTGCCGTGTTGGTTGACGATTCCATACTTTTGCGCAACGATTTTCAAACTCATCATTGAGGAAAAAGTTCGGGATAAAATGAGTGGCCATCGTATGAAGGGAAAGGTGATTCCCGCATGACTAAATTGATTCTTTCGATCAATCAGCTAGCATCTACTACGGTAGTATATCAAAATGACTTTCCTTTTGCGACGACGAATATTTGATAATGAGCCGGGATGTTCTAAGGTGAATTGATTCCAATACAAAGGATGAGGGATACTTGCTGGATGCTTTTGCATGATCTCGAGGATAATCACAAGCGTGCAGGTCATGCGAGATGACAACAGGCTCGTGATGGTAAGCGCGAAGGCGATGGCATGGATCGATCTCAGACCACTTGCATGTCTCCTTTACAGTCAAGTAGTCATACATGTCTCACTCTGCATTTTGTTATTGTTTTGCATTGTATCCCTCCTTTGCGCTTTTCGTGTGTTGTTGTAGCCGGTTTCACTGGACATGATGATACTCCTGGATCAGTTGTTTCTTTGCCTCGTCGGACTTGGCCCTCCATCTGAATCATGGAACTTGATTATTGCTAACCGTGAACGATCAACGATGATGCAAAAAGCAAAGCCAGACGAGAATATAGATGTTTACCATTAAAAGCACTTGCCGTGGACGATGCATGGTCCGGACTCGTCGTACTCTTCCTTGCTTATCCACATGTTTGGAATCAAGACAAAGAGACCAAAATGGATCCGCCAATCTATGCAGAGTATTTACGCTCAGGAAGAGCATCGACCTTTGCAGCAGGTGCTAGAATTGCAACTTCCTTGGATATGCGATCCGCCATTCCGGGGAACATGGTCGTACCTCCAGACATTACAATATTCGCGTACAAGTCCTTGCGGATATTGACATCGCACTTCATGATGCTTTGGAATGAAGAGTTGGCAATACCATCCATTTCACGACCCATCCAGTTAGGCTGGAACAAGACCTCGGGGCATCGGAAACGCTCGTTTCCAATAGCGATAATTTTACCATTGGGAAAGCTCGAATGACCCCTCTAGAGTCACGGACTCTGCAGCCTTTCTCATTTCCTCCACAAGATCAACAGCTACAAAGCACAAAGACTCCTTGATGTCATTCACAATCTCACGCTTGGCAGTGTTTGTCAACGAGTAACCGTTCCGTCAATATCTTTACCAAATAGTCGGTCAAGTCACATCCAACCAAGTCCAAACGCACCACAGCGTAGGGCAAGGCATAACCCTCGTAGATACTGTGCGTTGCACCATAGCCACTCTCCAAGACGCATCAAGTGGTACGACCAGAAGCATACAACGAAGAACGGCTTGGTTTTGCACGTATATGGCAGGCACGTGGAACATTTCAAACATCATCCGAGTCATACGCTCACCCTTTGCCTTCGGTTCTGAGGGGGCTCTGTCAACAATACAGAGTGCGCCTCGGGCGCCACACAGAGTTCATTCTAGAAGGTGTGGCGCCAGATCATCTCCGTGCCTTCCCAGTCGTCCATTATGATTCCACGCTCAATGGGGTATTCATAAATCCACGCAATATGCTGTCTTGTGCCGGCCTCGTTTCCAACATATCGATTACGCAGTTTCATACCGACCACACTATCGGATTCGCTGTCAGGGTAACGTTTGACGATACAAGGAAACAGCGATCAAGGGGCATCATCTCCAGCGAAACCGTCTGCACCAACAAGCAAAAAGGCAAAGGGAAGTGATGGAAAACAAATAACAATCAAAAGTGAGACATTGACTGCTCCATGGAAAGAGAAAAGAAAGCATAGCATAGCAAAGCAACACCAACTAACAGTAAGACTGCAAAGCATGAATGACTTGGCCGTAACAACGAGGGAAACTTTATGGTCGAACCACCCACCAATGTTGTCCAGCTGCAGTTTGATACTTTTGATGCATGAAACACATGCTCCCATACTACCAGCAACAGCTGATCTGTTCAGCGATAGATTCTGTCATCGCCTTACCTGCACATGCATGTTATTGTCTTGAATCGCACATTCTACTTTTTTTCGAGATTATTCATCATCCGGCAACTTTTCCTCACAGTCAACTGTTTGCATCGCTGTCAACTCAAATTTGCAAAACACGGATCCATCCATTATCAATCACCAGGGCGGGAAAATCTTCATCGTCAGTCATCTTCATGATGTTTGAGTACAAGCCAAAAATCGCTTCCCACCGACATAACACATCCCATCCTCAAAACATTGACTTGTTCTTCTTGTTTTTCGCGGTGTGTGATGTCAATGTAAATCAATGGCTCGTACCGACCTTTCCTCCTGATTGCTTCCTCGTATTCGGATGGGACTGGCCATATCTATTGATAGTGAGTAGGTTAGTACGTTTGTACTGTACTTGACCCAGTTTGCTGCTTCCAATACACGTTAAACAGCGGTACCAGGTAAGGGGAGAGAAGCATGAGCCATTACACAATTGCTTTAATTGATTATTGCCCATGTGTTGTACGTGGTCAATTACGGTAATCCATTCACGGACGCAGGCACTTGGCGAAGAATTCTATTTATAGTACTAACGTGAGAGGAGGGAACGACCCTTGCGAATGAAAAGCCCCACATGTTTTTTCCATGTGGGCAAAACTGCATACCGGTAGCGTTACACAATAAACAACGAAAAGCTTCGCAACCCCACAACCTTTCAAAGTTACACTGCATGGCATTTTT
>SWEM01000564.1:0-19908 GCA_019593585.1 Nitzschia palea | reverse complement strand
TTCGTAAAAGGTTGTCAAAAATGTTCGCATTTCCATGTGTGATGTTCTTTGGAGAGGTGTGGTAAAGGTAGAGGCAGAGCTTCGTAACGTGTCCAAACGTTGTTCGGCGAGTCGCCGCAAGGAACTGGCCGATGTATCAAGGCTCATAATGAAAGTATGCGGGATTACTGTATGTATCAAAATAGAATGGAGCAACAAGAACTTTGTCTTGACGTTGCCATGCCGACAGCTGTTTGGTTGCTTGTAGGTTTATTTGTTGGTTTGTTGTGCGACAACACGACGATCCTACTCTCGCAGAGAAACACAGAAACGAGTGATGACAATTTGTTACCCGCGTTCGCGAACTGGTTTTGACATTCCTCCATTGGACGTTGACGTCACATAGAGGAAATGGTTCGTATTTTGCCTTGGCTTTCTAAAAAAACTCCCAACCGGTACATCAATGAACTTGTTCCAGTTGGCGCCTTTCCATTGGCTGCCTCTCAGAGCAACCCGGATGGCGCTTACAGTGCACAGTGCACGGAATCTTTCGCACATCCACATTTGTTCTTCGACCCAATGTGTCATTTGTGTCTGTCGTCGATTCGACCATCTTGTCAACATGGAGCAGCAATCATATTGTGACTTTGAGCTGGCCAAGACAGCCGGTCTTCCTGTCGAGCGCTTCCCAGAGACTGTCCAAGAAGGTCAACTGGCGGAAGATATCATCTTGAAGGGACTGGAAAAGCTTTCTTTGAATCAACATGAACGAATTCTTTTCGAAGTGCACGGTCTTTCTCCCGATCAAGAGGAAGATGCACCGTTTCTCAGTGAAAAATTCCAAGAACTTGACAAGGAATTGGATGAAATTACCATCAAGGAGTCATTTGATTTAGCTCGAGAACAAAACCCGAGCTACGTCAACAGTCAGGAGTTTCGACTCATGTTTCTACGATGTCACCAATTTGATTGCCAAAAAGCAGCTCATGCCCTGGTGCAACATTTCGAAGTCAAACAAAAACTCTTTGGCAATGGTGATATTCTGAGTCGAGACATTTTTCAGTCTGACTTGAGTCCTACGGACAAATACCTATTGGAAACTGGTTTCATACAAGTCCTACCGGAGCGAGATGCTGCGGGTAGATCTGTCCACTTGATCCTGTGTGCCAATGTAGCAAAATTCCCCAAAGATGGTTTTACCGTGGAAAGTGAGGTACGAACAAGGAGGAATATGTTTTTTATGGGATGATGTAGTGTACTTCGAGGTAATTCTGACATTGCTTTGCCTTGTTGTTTAATTACTAGTTGCGACTGACATGGTACGTTGTCATGACTATGCTCCGAGATGAACAAACTCAGAAAAAGGGGGTAGTTGTGATCGTCATGAACCATTGTGGCTTCATGGAGATTTATACGGCTGTCAATAATTTGAACCTGGTCCTTCCACAACGATTCGTGGCTGGTCATTATTGCTACACGGATCCTGAGATGCGACCTTTCGTAGCGGGTTTTCAGTTGTTGATTCATGAAAAAGATCGATATCGCTTGAAAACACATTTCGGCACCTTGCCAGAGATATTTTTTGAGTTGCAGACATTTGGAATTCCAACCGACGCATTGCCAATAACGGAGGAGGGAGCTTGCTGCAACGCATGGCACGAGCACTGGTTGACACTTGTACGGAAACAAGAAGAATTAGGCTATCGGGATGATTCTATTATTATTCCTCGACGTTTTGATGTGTTGCTAGGAAAACGTTCCGAGGCACGAGAACATACGGGGACCATGAGAGCTCTTCATGTTGTGGAAATGTACTTTGAAGAGTATGAAAAACTTGGCAAATACCAAAAGACAGAAGTTGCAGAAAAAATTATAAGAATCATTCACGAATCAGATGGTCGATTTCTGAAACAAAATGATCATGGTTCTTGGATAGAAGTCGATGACACGGAGGCACGGAAAAAGATTGCTCATTGGTTTCGACATGCTCGTTTCAAGCGGCAAAAACAGGAAAGTCAACAGGAATTGTCTAGTACCGAAAATTCGTCGGAAATTGCACTGAAAGGTACACACGATGTAACCTCTCATGGTACAAAGAGAGCCAGTCCTGCTTGTGTGTCTCTAGGGGAATCAGGATTGGAATGAGATTTTCCTGGTGATGACAGAGTTTTGGTGAATTCAACAGCAACGATTTGGGGAAACGTGGGAAGATGGTCATCTTGAAGTCTTGAAGGAGGAGTACGGTTTATCCTGCATCGCAATCGATGTGAAATCGAGCAGGAGCAACCCACCGGAACTACGCAGGCAGTCAAGGCCACAATCAGATACCATGACACCACGGTTTAGTCATTGCCTACCGACTCTTCACATTACGTCACAACTTAACACTCAACTCCAAGGCATGCTTCGACCCAAACGACATGGTTAGTGCAGATGCTGCGTGTATTTTTGAATTGCCCGTGAGATTATTGACACCACGACCCTGTATTTCTGTCGAGGACAAGTCTGAGATGCCCATGATTACATTATAACGTTTTAACTCGTTTCTCTTTAGGAACGGTACAATGAGACTCTAAACTGTGTTGTATGGGGTAACAAGTTGAAAACCAAGATGGTACGCAAATACAAGATAACTAGAGTGCGTACTTGAGTCGATAAGGGAACTAGAGTACGTACCATGGTAGATGCAAGTAGCTGCGGGAAAGGCCCTTCCATCGAAATCCTGTTCTGTGATCCAAGTGGGGAGCGATGCATCACGTCGTTACCGCACACATGTGCCCCGTAACTGTAACCAGTATTTTCCATCCAGTGCGTGTACCCGCGGCTCCCAAAAGAAGCGTTAACTGTTAGAGTTGCGAATTTCCGCACGATCGCCACTTTGAGATGCTGTGAGTAAGATTCCACCTTGATTTTCTGCAGTCAATTTTGCCTTCGTACTCCCGGTGTATCATAATAACAAGGGATACGAGCCAGTTGTCGTACTTCGAGTGGATTCTTACAGTCACGGCAAACAAGTCATTTCCCCTATTTTCACCATCATCTCTTTACATTAGTAATCAGCACGGGATCATGACCACCTTGAAATTCGTTTTGATTGTTTGGGCATGGACCTACGGAGTTCTCGCAGAGACGTCGTCGTCGTCTTCGACACTGCCAGGCCTTGGTGAGAAACCTGGAAACCCCGACGCGCTCGAGACAGTTCTGGCGTGCATGAATGCAACGAATAAACTGTTAAAGATTCCGGATGTGTCTTCCAGCTTGAAAAAGTTGAGTGACGACTCCTACGCAATGTTGCAAAGTCAAGGTGACACGGGTTGCGTCGACAAGGGAGCAACCTCGGTATGCACGTTTGATTATTCTACGGTCCCGACCGACTTTCAATCCGTTTGTGAGGCCAATGGCGGAGTCTATGATGAAAATGAGCATCAAGTCACCTGCAAAAGTTCTGATATCACTGTCCCAGGATCGTTAGTCATTCGATACACCAACTACCCATCTTGTTTCTCCAGTTCATGTTCCTCCAGTGACACTGAGCGATGGATCTCTGATGGAGTCGAACAATTTGAAAAAACTGTCGAACAGAGTACCAGCTTGATATGCGACTCCCAGTATCAAATTGAGGACACGGTAACAGAGTCACCCAAGGCGGCAGTCTCAGGTAGCCGTTCGATGAGGCAAAACAACAAGGGACACTTTGCCACTATGACATTGGCTCTATTTGTTTCTGCATTGTTTGCAGTGGCATGATGAGTATAGTTGGACGATTCTTGCCACATGCACAATACACAAGGGAAATTAGTTGTGCCACCGTTGATAGAAGCAAGCCACTGGCAAAGCACCTGTGGGCTTTCTGAACAGAGTCAGATATACTGGTATACTTTTTGCATTGCACATTTAGCATGGGTTGTGTGCTCGTTGTCTCGGCCTTCTATCGTAGTAGTAGTATGGACACTCGCCCATGAAAATGTGAAATTTATCGTCTATATCTCAAACTCTCGCCATCTTGTCAACATATCCTCCAATACCGGGTAGCTACAACTGTCTACGTAAAACGTGCATTTTTCCGATAACTAACAGTAAGTGATAAATTTGTATTTTTCACAGTTGACACCCTCCTATGGAGAGCAAATTTTGCTTGTTCTTTCTCAAAATACGAGTCCTCATCTGATTTCTTCCAAGATGTAGTATTAGCTAGTTCTTGGACAAGGGCATGTTTCGCTTGCTTCCCCTCCCAGTACGACCTGATGCCTGTTGCATCGTGTCATTCCTCCGCCGAACAGGTAACTGTAAATGTGTAGCTGACTGCATCGTCTTCTGCCACGACCATGTCACAGTCCTAGGATTCTAGCTTCGACTACAAAAATGCCGAATATATCCAAAGGATTCCTGGCATAGCCTCTATGGTTCGAATGTGACGTCACCATCAAGCGGTCACACGCGACCATACCGTATTTTACTATTTACACTGTATACCTGGTACTGGCGACATGTTCTGGCTAAAAAATTTGGGCTTCGCCAGTTCATGCCAGTTCTTGTGGATTGCGGTATCGCAATCCATTGTGAGACTTTGTTTGAAACGATGGTAGATTCAAACGCAATAATTCCTTCATTAGTGGAGGATACCAAGGAGGAAGAGGAACCAAAGATAACACCGAAGAAACAGTTGGCTCAACAGTTGGTGTCGGGCCTCTACACTGTGACTGACAAATCCAAGGGTGCCCTCCAGTCAGCGGCCCATGCAGCAGAATCCCTTTCCAAGAATGTAGTGACTTCTGCAGCAAAAACGGTGAAGCAAGGTGCCCAAAGGGTCACGTTCCCCTTCAAGGATACCAAGAAAGATATTGGAGGAGAAACTGAATCCACCATTACCGAGTCAACAGAACCAAGCAGCGCACTAGAATCGACACCACAGCCCGAGCAACCAAACGAATTTTCGAATAGTCGCAAACTGCTTGTTTTCAGCATGTCACGTTCAAGTTCCGATGTTTCATTTCAAAATATTGCAATGGACGACGATAGAATGGTATTGTGGGTTGTCGTGGGTTCCATTGCATTCATGCAGACTGTGCAGCATTTGGGTAAAATTGTCTCGTACCAAGGAGTTCCACTTTCTGTGGTATTTGCTTGGATGCTAGTAGCATTCACTGTGGGTATGGAATTCGATAGTACTAATTTGGTACAAGAATTCAAGTCACTAGTTTTGGGTTCACCGCTGAGAGAAACAAGCACGGAACGATCTTGTCTGACCAACGATATTGCGCCTGAACATACCAAGGCCAATTCTCGACACTGGAATCCAGCTCGTTTTCTTCATAGATCGGTATCCACTTCCAAGCCAAAGACACCGCGTACCTGTCTACAGAGAAGCACCAGTGTCCAGGACCAAACCCGTCGGCAAATGCGCTTCAATACTGCATTTCTCAAGAGATTGAGTCGAATTGCACAACATGGCAAGTCCGGACAGGAGGAAGGATCAACCGTGTCGGGTAGCATGACGATGCCCGCAGTGTCAATGTCAGGAGAGGAAGACGACCTTGGAAGTATCGATCTTGATGCAATTCAAGCCACTGTTTTGTTAACCAAAATGCAGGCACAACCATTATGTCGACTTCGAGGAGTCGATGTGTTCTTGACTGATTGTGCCGAGTCTGAAATGTCAACCCACCCCTTCCTACTTCGGTAAGTTTCATTATCGTCGTATGTTGTTTTTGTTTCCGATCCAAAATATTGCCTAATCTGATGGTGAAACAAAACTGTGCAGCAATGGTTTGAGAAAAGCTCCTACTTTTCTCATCAATATGATGACGCAATGGGGTAGTATCTTGATTTACATGGAATTGCCAGATTGGGTAGTGGATGGTTCGACTTGTCTGGTGGAAAAGAGCGATGATCCCGACAACGTCAAGGCTTTGAAGGTACGACATGAAACGAGGCAAGAATATTTCGTGGATCCTGCCTTCCATTCCCCCTCACAACTTGAATGTGCTGCAGCGCTTTTTGGCTGGAGACGATGATTATCGCAGGAATCGTCTCAAGATTATGCCTGAATTGGTGGAAGCTCCTTATGCTATTCGACTTTTATGTTCCAAAGATGCAGAATTACAAATTCATTCCGATGGTTGGCTGGAAACCACGTACTACTCTCGTTGCGAGGATTGTCCTACTTGGGAGGTCAATGTCGATTGCATGGGTAATTCAGCCATTCGAGGCATGGCCTCCTTGATCAAGCGATATTTAGTGGGTATCAAGGCTGATTTTGCCTTGGTGATTTCCCATCCCGACGAACCAAGTGCTGTTTTGGGAATGTGGCGATTTGATCATTTAAATGTCAACCAATATCCTACTCTACCCGATCGCTACGAAGGATTGGACGAATCGGTAGATGTGGCCCGTGCCAACGAATTGGTAAAGCAAGCTTCGCGACGAGGACTGATTGCAGTACAGGCGTAGTAGATGGCATGTGATTTACTGTGTTAAATTGTTGGAAACTTTAGACAAATGAGTTATAATTGGTGTCACCAAGTAGGGCGGAGTACAAATGGACTCTGCTACGAGATGACTCTATGTTTCTGGACCATCTTTTTGGAACGGAAAATCATGCTTTCCAGAGGCTCACGTATAACCCCGTGTTCACATCATTCGGTAAACCTCCTGGCAGAGTATCGAATGGGGTTGTTTCGCAAAATATGTTACAGACCGTTGACACAATCGGCCCCAAACACCACCAATGTTTCCGTTCCTACATCCCACTCATCAAAAGCGACCTCCCCGTTCATTAGTACCGAAAGGTATCCACTATCGGCCAAACCGTCGCCTGTACTGTCGGTGAAATTTAAAATGGCACAAGTCTGTTTGGAATCCAAGCAAACATTCCAGGTATAAAAGGTTGAAGCAGTAAAGTTGTCGAGAGTGAGAATCATGGAGGGCTCCGTATCTACAGTAGACCAATCCATAAGTGTCAAGGCATTCTCTTCTGGCCATCGATCAGTTTGCAATTGAATCTCTATGTCCAAACAGGTACCGTTGGTATTGTTGCTGCTACCAAAATCGGTACTGTTCAAGTCCACAACAACCGTACCATTGCCCAACTTGGCAAGAATGGCTTGCGCCAGACTTGCAGTAGGAATATTGGTGGGCAAAGCAGCATTAGTGGGCTGAAGAGTAACGGGAGGAATGGTTGCTAGAACTGATGGCTGCGCCGAAGCCTGCATAGACGGCTGCGCCGACGCTTGCATAGAAGGTTGTGCCGTGGGCTGCAAACAAAAGTCTGCTGCAAGCTGCCAATCGTCACAGACTACTTGTCGGATCCAATCGATAGCAGAGCTAGTGCGAGCGTATACGCCGGGTGCATTGGCTTTGGCACATCCCTCACCCCACGATACCGTGCCAACGAGCGTGTGAACATTTCCATCAATCGTCACAATGGGCCCTCCCGAGTCTCCACTACACGAGTCCTTGCCTCCACCGGCCACTCCGGCGCAAAGCATGGTATCAAAGATCTGGTCCTTGTAGTCGTGATCGCAAGTGTCGTAGGGAATATAGTCCACTTCCACATATTGTAGTTTCTTGGGTCGATTGCCATTTTCTTTGGTCAACCCAAGTCCCAAGGTGGTGAGTACCTGGCCATCCACGGGAATGTTGGGATCCTCATTCAAACGAAGAATAATGCCGGAACCGATGTCGACCGGCGAATCTAGTCGATGCAAGAAATAATCATACTGCAGATATACATCGTCGTAGTTGGGGTGACGAACGTCATCCACCACCATGGCAAGGATGGCACCATCTTTGTTTGATGACCACTGATATCCCGAAACTAGGACAAACGAACCCGAATAGTAACCACAATGCCCAGCACTCAAGACAACTTCCGGAGCAATCAAAACTCCACCACACGAATACATGTCCACTGCCAATTTTCAAATTCCAAAAAGGGAAGAAAACCGGCCGAGTGAGTCAAGGCATGATGACGGTAGAAGCCTCCCGCAAAGGATAGGATCCCTACTACCACCTACCATAATATGGAAATTGTCCAACTTGAGCATCACTCCCTCCAACAATACGAGGTTGTATACTCGACTCTTGTGCCGATATGTAATGGTTACGCTCCCAGAGGAGCAACCCAAGTAGGATCTTAAATGTTCTCATGAAGATGCTTTATAGATCCGAACAAGAAGAGAATGATTTGCTGTCAGTAGGTATCAACAATTGAAAGTCGACGTTAGAAGTGTGTTTGAAAAGGGGGTAGTCATTCCCATGGTAATGCGGTTGATCCTGGTAGGGGTTCGATTTCGGGAATCATTACAGCGTCGGCACGCGTTGCACTTTTTGGCCAACCAGAGAAAATTTCATGCCAGGGGAGTCTTGTAGAGGGGCATATGCATGACGCCTGACAATTAGGCGAAATTCGTCGAAGTAGGGACGAACGAAAGTACGAATGAAGTCCCCTTGTAGGCCACCATTCGGAAGGACGCGCTCGAATAGCCCACACATGGTCATGGATTTAACATTTAACAGTCCACCAGTGTCACTTAATGAAATAGGTCGAGTTTTCACGAAGTACAATAATCCCTCGCACTACTACAGTGCCACCCCTCATGCCAGTTTCTCCCAACAAGGAAATGATTTTAATTCAAAGCCATTGATAAACTGGCGATAGAGTGCAACCAAGGATTCTTTAAACATTCTGCCATACCTGCATTTTCACAGTCACGGCACCAAGGGCAAGCAGGCGGAAGAACAAGTAGCTAACAGCAGGAAAAAGCAGCAAGGCCTAGAGCACAAACAATACGCGAGCACTGTGAGCAACAAACACCACCAAAGATTGATTGAAAAGAGCACTACCATGTAGATCATTATGCTTCATGCCTTGCTACAGTGCAAGTGAGCAGGCGCAGGGTCGTGCTAGTACTCTACTAACAGTAGAAAAGGCCCGTTCGTCTGTCGTACGTTCGTCACCAGACACGCGTTAATTTTTGACCAAAAATCCAAAAATCATGACAACCGGCACATGCAGGCAGGTCGCAGCTTTTGGATGTGAGATGTGAACCATGCTTGGCGGTGACAATAGTGAATGTATTTGTCCTTGAAAGCAATGGATAACTCTGCACTTCAAGGGAATGAAAGTCTCTTGATAGACGACACACACTACCGTTTGATATTTTCTTCCAACCACTCATGAAACTTGGTTGGGGGATTCTCTGCATCGGCATTGGATTTTCCTTGGTCACATCCTTATCGACGAATTGTTACATGTACTGTCACCAGCCCATGTCGCGTTTTGAATTTGTAGATCCATCCATTGCCAGGGTGTTGCAATGTCCACCATCTTCTTCGACGACGTCATTTCTCACCAACGACAGGATTGCTTTTCCCGACACTGCCGACATTCATGACTTGGTGGCATTGGCAGTCGAGTGTGACCAATGGATCCATCGTACGCCTATCAACACGGACAAGCTGGATGTATATTCCCTATCTTTGGCTCAATTCGCAACCAACAGCAGTAACAACAACAACAACAACAACAATGACAATAACGCCATGATTTCCACGCTACTGGCGCTCAATGCCTTGGAAGTGGCCATTACTCGTGCCACGTTGCATCGACCAGGCACGGCACCCTTGTTGAAAGATATGATTGCTCAATTACCTTATTTGGGACATGCCTGTCGACTTTTGTTGACCCCAGAAGGTTTAAACTTGCGTAACTTGTTGTGGCACGGTTTTGTGACGGATTTGCCTCGACCATGGTTGTCATTGGTCTTGCTACTCACTCGACAATTAACTACTAGGAATGGGTTGGGTGATCCTCACGAACAACAACAACCAATAGAAACCAATCAGGCGCCCTGCGGCTTTGACTTTGCGAGTCATCCGGCATTCAAGGCCCTATTGACCTCGTCTCGAGCGGACTTGTTGACCTACCCACCAACATTGACGAGAGATTCGCAACCTTGGTTGCCACCAAGCCATTATGTACTTTATCAACAGTTGCTTCCGTGGATTACCAATCGAGAACGTCCAGTCACGTGTTGTGTAGTACTAACAATTTTGTTGGAACATGGTCTTCGCCTGGAGTGGTGTCGTGCCAATCAACGGCCTGACGATTCTATCGCTAGACCACGGGTCTTTTATGTGACCCTGGATGGCCATGGACAACGACAACAGCATGACTTGCTTTTACATCCATATGTTGGCAACACAATGACAACAACGACAAGGAATGCCCTTTTGAGAGAAATACCAGCACCAACTGTGGCCTTGCTAACGGATTTGTTTTGTTCCTCCTGTGGTGGTCCAAATATACGAGCCGTCTTGTCCCATGGTCTGTGGGACAACTACTTGATTCAAGAATGGATTCACAAGGAAAATGATGATGAAACCATCCATCATGATGAAAGTTATTGGGACGTTGTGCGTCTACTCTTGTTGGCCATGGAGTCGGTGGCATCACGGTCGCCATTGCCAACCTCCTATCTGCCCACTTTTTCCTACACGGCGGTTACACTAAAGGCCATTACAGATTGTCAACACTATTTGCACCAATTGATAGCATTGCCAAATGTAAATCCAGCGTATCAGAACTTTGCTCCTTTGGCTCAAGACGTCCTTCTTGGCAACACAACGAATGTTCCGAACGAATTGATGGCATTGCAAAGTGAAACAATGTTGCTACCAATCAAGATGCCTATGTTCGAACGACCTTCTACTACGGCTACTGATACGGATAAATGTTGGACGACTGATGATATGTTGGAAGAACATGATTGGAATTTGAAGTTATCCAAAATGGGTTTGACACAAAACTTGCTTCAAGATGTTGCCATGGCAAGTGAACAGCTTCAACAAGAAGTTTTGACTGGTCTCGAACAACTTGAAACCGCCAACACACGAACGCGCAAGGGATATTTGCGACTCATCTATTCAAGTTTACCCATGGCACTCCACTTATACATTTTGGCATTTAATATTGCTATATGGTCATTGCATCAACAAGATCACCACAATAATGAGGATGATAATGAAGAACGCGACGACGACGAGACGTTGGTATTGGTGCAAAAGGCCTTGCAACGAAGTCGAATGGTAGTGTCAACAACACGTACCTTTTTAAGAAGCAACGTTGATCGAGCGAGGAAATCCATTGTGGAATATACCAAAGGCAAAGCGATTCGACATGTTGCCAAGCGATTCAAAATGTGAGTGTACACGTACTGCATGTGGGAGTCATCGATGCCATACTAGAAACCGTCGCAACGATAATCATTCCCCGTCTGGGATTTTCCAGCCAGAGAGCCTCCCTTGCCACTCTCTAGAAAATGACCAGCAAGCCCAACCAAACGTTACTATCAGTAGGACTTATTACAGCAATACCCCGCGGAATACATACAAGCACTCCCCAAACGATCCTAGCAGTCCTTGCCACCGAAAGATTTGAAAGTGTACATGGTACCAGCATGTTGAACAATTCTGCTTTGCTAAATGCATGGTCTGGTAGCTTTATAATCCTCCCACTATACTACCGCATGCATGGGCCTCCAGAGTACCGTAGGTACCAGTCAATCGTATGTAGGGTCATCTATAGAACATGATGTGCTTTTTACGACGTCATCGAAGACAACCACGCAATCACGACACAGTGGATTCAACGTCATAGGTCAGCCTTACGTCACGCAAACCGAAAGATTTCCAATTTCCGCATCGATCTAGAAACTTGAACTACACGACACTGAAAAACAACTTGTGAGCCCGCCATTTGAGTTCAAACTTTCTTGGCATTTACAGTTAGTGCAAAGGTGAAGGAGCAGCAATGAGAAATCATCTCCTTAGTATTTTGCTTCTGGGAGTAGGCGTGACCACTGAAGCTGCGACGAGATCATTCGAGCCAACCCCGGCCACCAAAGCTGTTGTGAATGGTTCAACCAATGGTCTTGCGAAAATCAAATCCGTAACTGGTGGTGACGCCACTCCAGTAACTGCTGTTACTCCTGTGGCAGCAGAAGAGATAAGGGAAGGAATCTATTGGCGCCGGCCTTCAGCGGATTCTGGTATTCGTTACTCAAGCAACGATTGGCTTGTCAACTTTATTACCGCGCCGTTGTCATTCACTCTTCGACGTATCTCATTTCATTTGTTCACCAATATTCTCCTTTCTCTGGTTGCGATTCACTTGCATTCCAAGTACGGGGGACAAGTGAGCATTCCAATGACAGGCCATAATCTCCTTGGATCATCTCTTGGTTTGTTGTTGTCCTACAGAACCAACTCTGCCTATGGACGTTTCTGGGAAGCACGAGGATACTGGACGAGCACCAAGGGTGCTTGCCGTAATCTTGCTGTTCTCATGAAAACACACATCGCGGTGCATTCTCCAAAAGGAGCGAAAAAGTTTCTGAATCAGTTGTCCGCCTTCCCTGGGACACTCATGTTCCTTTGCCTTGGGGGCGCTGCCAAGCTTCCTGATTCCTCGCTGAAACATCTCCTGGCATCTGAGAACTACGTGGACGATCCTTCATTGCCAGCCATCCTTCTCTTGTTTGAGCTCCAAAAGACTCTTCATGAATGCAAGGTAGAATCAAAAAGTTCGAAGTCTGACTTTGTTGAGGCCGCTCATCTGAGTGCGGCAGCTCATTTGGTTGACAAGCTCATGGACAACGTTGCCAGTTGCGAGAAAATCTTGCGAACTCCCGTCCCATGGACCTATTCCCGTCACACCTCAAGATTCTTGACTCTTTGGCTTGGTACTCTACCCTATGCCTTGGCTGGAACCATGAAACCTTGGCTAGTCGTTGCGATCGTTATTGCTGTTTCGTACTGCATGCTTGGAATTGAAGAAATTGCTCACATGATTGAACAGCCCTTCCTTGGTGATCCGATTGATGGAGACGAAAAGATCTGGAGTAATTTAGACGAAGACGGAGAAGCATCGGCACTCATCACGCGAGGTCGAGTCACTCAGCCCTACGATATTGGTATCCCTGTCTGCTCTTTGGCAGCTCAGATCCGCCAAGAGGTCGAAGCCATCACCGCGTGGCGAGTCAAAGGGCACTGATGGAATTTTTTATAACATCCACCAATATGACAGTCTCACTCTGTAGAGCAAGTATGCTACGTTCACCTATGTTTCCGAA
This sequence comes from Nitzschia palea, assembly GCA_019593585.1. Classification (NCBI taxonomy): domain Eukaryota; phylum Bacillariophyta; class Bacillariophyceae; order Bacillariales; family Bacillariaceae; genus Nitzschia; species Nitzschia palea. The sequence continues at coordinate 6,796 of SWEM01000564.1, read as the reverse complement.
TATCATGCGACGAACAACTCATTGGCATGGATTCTTGCTTGAAAATTCACCATCACGACTACAGCAAATCAACAAAAATTTAAGAAAGCTAACCCGTAACGCAAATAAAAGGTTTTGAAGAACACCAATCTGCTCCTTGTGTGCCTATCGCATTCCCGTCCTACTTTATTTGTACCAATTACTAGGGAAACCCCGTGTAAGGGTCGCTACGTTCGCTCAAATCAAAATTAAACGAAGCGCCCGATGCATTGAGTTGCTCCATAGTCAAGGCCTGTCGCCGGCTCGTGCCGCCTAACATAGACCCTCGTCGTTTTGGCATGGGGGGAGGAGCGACGGAAACGGGAGATTCTGGAATTGCCGCAGCATTGGGGTTTCTTCGGCCTCGGGGTCGGCGAGGAGCTCGTCGCAATTGGCGATTTTCGTCCCTGATGAGACTAGTTTCATCATCCGAGAGGGGAGCAAGCGGAACGGTCATCATGGCGTTTTGACACATATGGGACCGTCTATGTTCCGTCGTTTCGTGGTCCCATCGGTCAAGGCCGCCCATTCTCTCATTTGAGTTAGAAAGCTGGTACCGTGCTGCTCGCGAGTTCGTTTCAGGCAGCTCAGGAGGGACATCATTCCTAGCCATTTCCCCTTGGGACTGCTGGTCACGAACACCCCACATGTCGTAACTATGATTTTCCTCGGTATTATCTGCAACAGTTTCTTCGATGATGTTGTGTAATCTGCTTGTTCGCGACGAACCATCCCTTTCCATGTCATGTTTGTGCAGGAGGCTTTCAATGTCTTTGAGCACGGATTGTAGTGCAGTTGCTAATCGTCCGGTTTGCCTTTTTTTGCTCGTGAGGCAAAAATGAATTGAATGTTCCTTTATAATGTATCCGATACCAAAACCATCTGGAACAATGGGTGACATTCCAAACAACCGAAGAGCAGGGTTGCCACAATTTGCAGCGAAAACAACAGAATGGTTCAACATTTCCCAGGGCTCAGAGTGAAAAAACTGGGGGAGAGATTGACAATGATGTTCTGCCATTCGCTTCATTGCATACAAGTGTCGATCAACACCCCTTCCAGCTGCGCATTCCTTTACTAGTTGCTTGTGAATGGCTATTGCTCGTTTGAGATTCGTCACCTTTGACATTGGAGTTGCATGCTTATCAAAGAAAATTTCGCACAATTCCTTCGCTGGGACAATGGTAGACCGCATCCCTTCCGTGCGGCCATGGAAAAACGTTTTGGTTAGAACGGGTTCATAGATTGACACCAGCTTGCCGTATAGTTTGTAATAAGCCAAAACGATACTCATTTGGACCATCGAGTCTGGGCTGATGTTGTGTGCTGTCAGAAATTTCTTGCCAAACTCATGCGAGGCGAACACTTTGGTATCGGTAGCCGCAATCGCATCACTTAGGGTCATGCTAGCGAAATTAATCGTCTGATGAATTGAATCAGGAATATCAAAAGTGATTTTCTTGGGTAAGACGTCGATTTCAGGCTGTTCCGACTGGTCGCCATACAAGTTCATTCCAGCTCTTTCGATTGGTGCGTCATTGATGACGGGGATTTTACCATGCGATGGGATTGTCTTGGTAATGGACTGCATATACTGAGCGACCGTTTCAGCGTAAATTTCGGATACGATGCGTAGTGCTGTATGGCTGTCGATTGCCGAATTATTAAAATTAATTCCTGCTGTCCCGTTTCCACATACAATGATTTGCAGCTTGTCATACCATCGATTATAGCCACTTCCGATGTGATTTTCATGCAGCTTTTCATCGTTTTGCCTATCAGGCTCGTGTAAGTAGTTCGATGTGCCATGAAGGATGTCAGCTGCTGCTTCGTCAACAGTATTCGGTAAAACATTGTCATCCAATACCAGAACAAATAAAGCACTGTCTATGATGGTCAAGCACTGTTGGTTTGGATGCTCTGATTGTGCCCATAACGCAGCTCGAACTTTGGCCCACTCGTGTCGAGGCAGCGTTGTCAGCACTCCAAGACAAGTGCTTGAAGCGGTAGCGTCGTCTGTATGACGACTATTGTTGTAGACAGCTGTCAATATATCAACGAGATCTTCCTCATCGACCGCTAAAACTCCGGTATCGGGCCACATGGCTTGGAAATAATACAATTGTGTGCGACACATGACAACGACATGGGTGGAATTCCGGTACACATCAATCTCATCGTCACCTTGCAACTGTGGGACTCGAGCTGCTCCGAACACTGCTTTATACTGATCCATACACAAAGGTTGCTTTTTGAAGGTATCTGGTAGGAATGTCTCATGCCGTATCGTTGAGGCAATCTTTAATGTGGCCATTGTTAGGCTAGCCGCTCTTCGTATTGGATGCTTCCGAAACTCGGGATCGGGTGAATCCTCGAGTAAAAAAAAGGGATTATTCAAATTCGCTCTTGACGATGGTGATATGCTGCCGTCTTGGGCCGATTTGGCAACCAAATGCGATTCGTTCCAAAGTTCTTCAATGTAGGAGCCAAGGGTAACTGAACGCATCCCATTATATTCGTATTGTCGAAGTAGTTCCTGAAGCACAGGCCCGTCACCACGGATAAATTCCAACACGTGTTGTTGAGCGTGTAACTTTTGAGGCCCGGTCTGTAACGCCTCCAGAAATTGCAGTAATTTGGTGGCAGTTTCTTCCAACTTGGGTATCGGAAGCCGAGGTAATCTGTTTTGGTTGGAAAAGGTGATTCCAAACGCTTCTCGTTCGCCCTCATCTTCGCTTTCGAGATCTGTATGGAGGTGCTCGTCTTGGCTTTGTAATTCTTCCACGTCGCTGCTGTCCAAGTCTGCGAAGAATGAATCGAGCGTGATATTGGAGCCAGATTCAAAGTCGGTCCCCTTGACGACTTTTTGCGGTGCCACATCGTCCGAGTCTAGTTGTTGGTAGCCAACCATACCAACAGTAAAACTAACAGTGACCGTCTTAGTAGATGGTTTGTGTCGCTCGACAATATGAATTTCCGGTACAGAAGGTGGTTCAGAAGGTGGTTCACAATCAAAGCATTTGCTGTTACTTTTCCTTCTCCTTCACTCTGACCAGTTTCGTTTCGGGACTGGGTCATCGTACACAGGCACGTTGGGAGAGCCACAACCAACGTACTATAACATGGTATCATTCATGATCGGTGCGAAGCGGTGATGAGGGAGGCAATGTCGCGTGCAGCTCGTCCACAAAACAGAAAAGCCTGCGGCTTAACAATGACAAGGGATTATTTAGGCACAAGCAAGACCCTTCGGGTCACGTTGGTTCCAATATGTGGTTTCATTATATAAAGAGCACGCAAGAGAATTCTATTTAATGATTTTGGTCCAAATTCATTAAGATGACGTAATTGCTTTAAATGTCACTTCGTAACCAGTTTCTGCCATTCTGACCTTGTAATCCCAGCTACCATAAATGTAAGAAGCAAAGGAGTATTGCCTCCTCCATCCCTATTCAATATACAATGTTCATTGTCCGAAAATCCGACTGGTATCGGAACAAGATACCAGGTATGTACCTGGTACGATCCACATTTGTCACTGTTACCACGTATCTTGGTATTGAAAAATGTTACAGTTTGTGGTGGTATTGTTGTTGTTTTACAGTTAGTTACTACCAAATTCGGCGTTTGTCGGCAACAATCCTTCCCATGAGTCCCTCAAAGAATACCTTGTATCATGAATTGCGAATGAGCCGGTACTACATGTCGAATTCAATAGTTGCTTGCCAGCTGTCGCCTTCAAATGTTCATTTTGGTCATTGAAGAACTTCCTTGTTAACAGTAGCTAGAAACCAGCGAAGAAGTTGAAAAATCGTGAAAGTCCCCTCTGTGGTTCTTGGCTGCCTTGCTCTTGTAGGACAACAGTGTGTTCTGTCTGTTGCTGATATTGAGAGAATATCGTTCTTCTTGCGCGCTCCTACGAAGGATGTGATGGCTTGATATATTATCAGCATACCAGTACTGTTGCCTAAAAAACTGCTCGATTGCTCGGAGAACGGATACTACCGGTAGTAGCACGTTTGAAATTTTGGAGACGAATGGAACACTTTCCTGGTAAGGGATTCGTTGGACTTTGTACTATGGTGCCGTTGAGAAATATTTAGCTCTATTTGTGGGGTGCAGAAGATCCGTTGACAGGAAAGGGTCAGCCTGAATACCGAACAACACGACAAATTCCTCCTAATTAATCATAAAACGAGAGTTGGACGTTCATGTGACTCTCGCTGAACACTTGAGACCAACCTTCCGATGGTCTTGATTAACGTATTTTGTATTTTCTGCAGTGATTTCTTCACCATGACGAACCCGTACAATGTCGATATTTGTATTACTTGTGTTTGTGAAAGACCTCCGAAGCTGCCACTGCGTGAGGAGCTGCCAAGTTTAGGTATTGAAGTCATCTATAATGCTCATGGTGTGGGTGCCAAAGCTACAAGGCAGGAACAGAAACGAGAGTTGGAGAAATTTCAGAGAGATAAACGCAACTACAGCCATGGTCTTTTTGCAAAACTGAAACAGACATTCGGAAACGACGATGATAAACGCCGTGAAGCTGAGCTACTGGTTCCTCATGCCCTCTCATATTCAAGCTACCAAAGGCGACTCGACCAACAATTCGAAGGTACCAAGAAAAACACGGATGAACAGGAAGGATCGTCGGAAGAATCGAGTTATGAAAGCTCCGAAGAACATCGTCAAGACTCTCAGTCAGCCATGACACCATCTGTTGATGACACGAAGCCTCCAATCAAGAGTTTGGAGATTCCAACTCATTCTCCTGAAGATCTTGCCATTCAGGAAGCTTTCAGTGTCTTCGCCAACACACCCGTCAACTTTGACGAGCCAAAGAAACAGCCAAAGCGAGAGGCTCTTTTTGAGGTCAGCGCCCAGTCAAGCAATTGCGCTACAAAGGCCACACCCCCAGAATCACGAGAGCCTTCTCATACTGCAGGTCTAACCACAATGTCGTCGTTGTCGTTCACAAATCAAGATGTTCGTCTTGAGGCAGAGACTGAACACGTGAAGGAGTCCCCATTCGTTTTGACCGAGACGCCCAGTCATCCACTTCCGGAGGATTATGAGTTACCCTCTGTTCAGTCGTTAGAAGATATGGCAGCTGCGTATCTTTCCAAGTATGTTACTCCAGCGGCCTCAACCACCGTGAGCCATCACACTGAAGAAAGTCGACCCTCCGACGAAGGTGAGGTCTTTCCTGTACAGTTGAGTGAGAGTCGTGAATTCCAAGGAATCCGAAAATCACAAATCAACCTGAATGACAAAATGGCTGATTTTTACGACCTTACCTCGATATCGGATGATGAGGTGCCGCAAATCCGGGATGAGGCCGACCCAGGAGAAGAATTCGACGACACATCGAACCAAAGCAAGGACTCGTCTACCTTTTCATCACAGAGAGACATTCAAGAAGGGGTTGATGGCGAGATCAATATGTTGGAGGCGAGGGTCATGGAGTACCGAGAAATGGATTTGACATACCAAATACCAGAAGAAGAGGATGACTATGGTCGTATTGTTATGGATCTGTCGGATGTAATGGAAGTGGACGGGCCTGGTTCGCCCCTGGTTTACTCACCAGTGAATAGGAATGGAGAGATAGATTTAACTCAAAGTCCTACGAGACAGGTCAGTTTTGTCGAAGAGCGTCAAGAAGATGACATTGTTGACTCTCCTCCTCCAAGATTTTTTGAGTTTGCGTACAACGCTGAAGTGAGGCCCTCGACACAAAGCAAAAGTTACAAGGAATCTCTTTCCGACAACGCATCTTCGAACGTCAACTCACAGTCAAACGTGAGACGCTATTATTACGACAAGTGGCATAATGACATCAGTGGCCTGGAGATCGATGCTATTCCTCAAAAAACATTCTCTGCAGACAGTTACGTTGATGCAGAATATGAACGAATGCACACTCATGATGACACTTCACCAGGATCACTTCGCAATTCCTTCCTTCCAACTGCCAGTCCTAGAAAGTTCGATGGTGACGAGGAACATTTGAGATCAATAGACGAGTACGATGATCCAATTTGTGAGCCGCTAGCTCCAAACCTTGTTCCAACTTTCTCCCGTGAGTTGGAAGTTCGATCAAAGTTAAGCGTATCGTTTTCGAACGATATTGATGCTCACTATTATGACGACGATGAAGAAGTGCCATCATATGAAGAAATCGTCAAGCTGGTCGACAAAATTGAGCATGGAGGGCTACTACGCTCTTCGACACATTCAACATTCGAAGAAAACGAGGAGCAAGAATTCGTTTCGATTCTAAACATTGATCGGACCGATGAGTCTGTTACAGAAAGAGAAGATCGCAAGCCGCCCATGATTCAGTTGCAAGACGCACTTCGCGGAGAAGGACCCATCCCCCAAGAGGCAGGCCAGATTGTTCGTGAGAACCCCAGTTTCGTCCGTCAGAAGATTGAGGGAACCGACATGTATCCTTTGCATGCAGCGTGTGCACTGCCGTTTCCTAGTAGATTCGAGACTGGTAGACCTTGTTCAGTGAAAGACCTTGTGTACGACATTTCAGAACGGAAGAAGCTCATTCTGGCATTCGCGCAAGCAGACCCTACCTGCTGCACTCACCTTGATTCGCAGAACAACCTGCCAGTCCATATCATCTCACGTCTTCTCATGGAATGGGAGGCGAAATGGTATCAAAAAGTATATGAAAGGGCCCGCGAAGAGGACATGGAACATAACGGAAGCGGAGAAGGCATCACCACACTTTACCAGACCATGTCGCAAGTAGTCGATG
>SWEM01000563.1:0-19920 GCA_019593585.1 Nitzschia palea | reverse complement strand
CTGATAGTCCAGACAGCCCCGAGAGCCCCGACGACAGTATTTCTGCAGATGACCCATCCTCTCCTGACGATCCATCGTCGGACGATCGAAAGTTGCAGATTGGCAGTGACAGCCCTGATAGTCCAAGCAGCCCTTCTGTCGACAATTAATTTTGGAGGAGAGACGTTATGCTTGCTTCTGGCTTTGCATGAAGGTCCTTGGTCAAACGTAATTGTCAAACTATCACTCCTTTATTATTGATGAATGGCAGGCTGAAAAATGCATTTCTTCATGTAGATACCGGAAGATAAGAATTTGAGTTGCTTTGTTTGTATCGAACTAAATTTCATTGGCCGAACGATCGTATACAATAGCGCCATACTTCTGCTGAACCCCTCCCTGTGATCGCTTCGGAGGTGGTCGAAAGTTACATGTTTCCCATGACAGCTCTGACAGTGGTCCCGATAGCCGAGACGGCCCAAGCAGCCCAACCGGCGACAAGAACTCGCTTTGTGTGTAAAGGTTGACTCTTCTTTTACCTTTTTGGCCTGTTTGCTTCTGTCACCTTTTAACAAAATGTTCTTGATGGGACATGATGGTCAAAACTGTTTCTCCAACAAGCAAGTGTCACTAAAAAATTTATGGTCGGCTGAAAAAGAAAGTGAAATGCATTTCCTCTCATTTAGACACCTGAAGTAACAAGGGTTTGAGTTTATTTGTTTTTGTGTTTGTCGCATTTCCCTTACAGTTAGTCTGTTGTTGGGTGAATCATCCTATAGAACCGCCATCGGGATATCACTTCCTAGTACGTACTGCCAAAGTTCTTGCTTTCGTCATTTGGATGGTACACAACAGCAGTGCCTACCGGTAGCGCACCAGTTTGCCTGTCGGTGTTGTTGTCCCTACACCAATGATGTATAGACAAGGTGATTGCTCGCATTTGTTGTCGCCATTGCATGGTGCGAATCGAGTTTGTCAAGTCCTACGGTAGATTTTGGCGGGTACTTGGTACCTTTGCCATGTACCAGGTACATGTACAATGATAGGTACTTTCGTGGTACCAATCGAACTTCTGTTGACACACACACGCTTTTTACCATCGCGTACAAGCTCACCAGATCTCTAGTTGTTCTTGTTGTTGTGGTTGTTGGTGCTGCTGCTGCTCTATTGTATGGGTGATTCGTTGCGTAGTGCCAAACCACGCTATTTTGACTCTCATCATCAAAATAATCAAAAAGAATACAGGTGAAGTGAAGCAATATAAATAGTTTCGAAAGAAGAAAAATGACTGGGTGGGGAGGTCTTCCATTCGTATCATCGCCGCTAGCCAACAACGTGGCCGTTTGCCTGGCCATGGTACTCTATTACAAGATTACCATTGAATTGGTTTGTTGGAGACGAGTACGATGGCAAAAGACTAATGGACGACAATTTCTTCACTTGTCCTTTTCCTCGTTGGTCATTTTTTGGCCCTATTTTGATCAAACGGATTGGAGTTGGAGATTAAACGCCTTGGTTCCATTTGTGGTCTGGACGCGATTAATATACAAGGGTGCCATTGTTCGAGATCCCAATGATGCCGATGTTCAAAACATTTCTTTATCGAGTTCTCCCCCCGATCTCTTGTTTGGTCCGGCTTGGTCGGCGGCCGTCATGTTTTGGATTGGCCTCCATTTCTTCATGACGGAAGAGGCGGCCGTGGTAGCGGCCATTAGTTTGGGTGATGGAATTGCACCCTTGATTGGAAGCAGGTATGGTCGGCACCTTTTTCACATGCCCTTGGCCAAACCCAAAACCATGGAGGGGAGTGTGGTGGGGGTCTTTTTAGGGACCGTGGCCGGATGTTACTTTTACTTGTACATGATGGGCATGACAATATTACCTCTGCGACGAGTCTTGGCCTATGCGGCCATTGCTGCTGTTGCCGAAGCAACAGCACCGGGTCATTTGGATAATGTCGTGGTACCAGTCGTTTTGCATTTCAGTATGAATCAAGTCCATCAGTTGATACCGGCATGAAATCCTTTCTTTGGTATAAAAAGGCTTGCATACAAACCTTGGTTGTTACCAGAGACATTTTATGATTGTATGGTTTTGTATGCTTTTTCTAGTTTCTTGTTGTTTCGATAAACAGTGTATAATAATATTCAAAACTCAAAGGTTTATGAAATTGTTTAGAGGCCCCTCGTACTCTTGTGCTATTTAACGATCGCTTGAGCTTCTATCACCGGCATTTACTTTGGGTATATATCATCATAGTACCAACTACCAACGACGTCGCATGGTACATTTTAGAAATCCAAGATACTGCCTGCCATTTGTCCTCCTAGTGCCTGAAGATGAGCTTCAATTTGTGCCTCCGAATCTTCCGGCGCAAAAGGATTCTCTTTGACAACACTGGCAGTATAGTAATAGACTTCACCAGGACGTGGTCGGGAACGTGTTGGAAGTGACGATACACTATTGTCAACTCGAGATGCAGAAAACACCGACGAAGCAGCAGTTGGGCTATTCCACTTGTCATATGAATCAGTCGCTGGAGCCAGGAAGGAAGGACATATGTGGGCTTGTGCATTGGGCGTTGCAGGAGTGGGAGAATACAAGGCACGGGATTGCTCTGGGCGCAATGAAGGAAAAAGGAAGGGAACATCGGCGGATGTTCTTGGCTGAACTGAAAAAAATTGAGTACCTTCAGCGACCACATTATTTCTGGAAGATGATGAAATGGCACCCAATCCGGGGGGAGGCAGAGGGGGGACAGTTGCCGGCGGCATCACGGTATTGCCGCGGGGACATCGTTCCAGGTTGGGGGGAGAGATTGGGGTTGGGGTATAGTATTGTTTTGGTCGTGGAGACGCGACGGACTTTGCGATAGAATGTTAGTTTGCGGATTGTGATTTCCGTTTGTCGAAGCAGCAGTACGTCCTCCTCTCTTGGGGTTTCCAACTCCACGGCCGTTATTACGACGAATGGTCGGTCGAGGAGCTGGGTGGAGATGGTTCGGACGGGTATTCTCTGTGTTTCGAGTAGGGAGGTTGTGACGTTCAGGTGCATGGGCAGGGATGTGGGCATGCTTTGAATTCGCAATTGGTCTCAAGGAATCCCATCGACTAGTGACATCGTTACCGGTAGATTTTGGAGAAAGGTTCAATTTCGCCTTAGTACCATTCGTCATTGGCCGGTTGTTCCGACGTGGTTGAGTTCGAGCCCCTCGCTTCAATTGGTGGTCAGCAGCAGGAGCGTCCGTTGAGGCAGCAGGAGGCAGTGACTCTTGCAGTTGGACTGGCATCGCATGGTTGGAAGGAGTAAACGGAACGTGAACAGATAATTCAGAACGTATAGAAGTTGATTCGCAGGACATGTCATCAGATAGGGTAGTAGTATCAATAGTTGAGACAGAAGGAACTCGAGCACGCCCTCGAACGTCCTTTTCAAATGTCGTTTTGCTGGAGATTATTGGTGTGGGTGTGGGTGGTAGTATGGGTGTTGCTGTTGGTACCATTGATTCCTCTGGTGTTTCGTCAAGTGTGTGATAGGTTGTTGGTGTCACCTGTTGTACCTGTTGATCGGTAGGGGTTGGATGTTCCGTGGGAAGATTCGGTATCAAAGGAAAGCTGTCCGGCGGAGAACCTGGCATACTACAGGTCGAGGAAACTGGTGATTGTGGATCTATCGAAAGTGTTGTCGATGTCGGTGTCTCTAATAATTGCCTGGACGGAGTGGATGGATGTCCCTTGATCTTTCCGTTGTTTCCACGTCGCGGGTGTCCCTTTTTCTTCTTTTTTCTCTTGTCCGGTGGCGGCGACGTATGCCTTGCCCGTTTGGGACTGACACTTCGTAGCATGAGAAACATGATAAATATCAAAGCAGCAATGGTAATGGACGCAAAAATGGATGGCATCACTCCGTAGTCTGTAATTAAAAGTTGCCAACACTCCGAAAGAGCTTGTAGCACAGAAACGAGTGATTTCCTTTTCATGGATGAAATGAATGCAGCAGAAGAAGAACAAGTGAGATTCTAATCTAGAGACGACTTGTGAAGAAAAGGATATGTCTGGAGTGCCCCACTTACTTGACTTTTCCCAACATGACCCATGTAAATCCGTCTGGGTGAACCACGAATGTCACCACGGTAAACAAAGCGAGCGCTGATAATGCTGGCGGAGGCCATGCTTTGGGATCAGGTTTGGAATGAGGACCCATTGGCTGCAACAACGAATGGAGCCATGGAGACTTTTCATTGATCCAATCGGCAAGATTTCCAAACACCATACGAAGCAAATGTCCCAAAAGGACCGTTCGAACGAGAACAGTGATTCCGAATACACTCTGTCGTAACCACAGTGCGGATAGTGGCAAGTACATGGTAATCAATAATTCCCAAAACGTGGCGCTGGTGGAATCCTCGTCGTGATCGTGATGATGATCTTGGCCTTCGTTTCCTTCACAGGCACCAAAAGCCGTTTCAACGTACTGCGAGAATTCGTCCAACATGGAATTATTGTGACCATTTGTCTTCATCATAGGGAATGAAGGAGAAGAAGGGGGCGAAGGCTGGTCCGACAGTGACTGTGAGTTGCTGTAGTTTCTACTGATTGCCTTTCGTGACGATGTCCCTTCCTCACTGGTGTGGACTCTTGAAATAACTTGCATTACAGTACTGTGCAATTGACAGCGAATGCCACACGAACCCAAAGTGTCTCTCTCTCTCTCTCTCTCTCTTTGGTTTGAGATCTCACTCGTGTTGGGACTACCAAACACTGCAAGTGAGGAGAGGGAACTTGTTCACTTTGAGTCGGGTCTAGTGTTCGAAACCACCCCTTTGACTTCCCTGGTGGTTTCACTCACTGTGGATGGCAACGGCACTACTACTACCTTGTCCCGTACCAGGCATACGACTGCCCAGGAGCAGCGCTTTTTTTTCACACCCGCCATCGTTGGGTTTGTCCCTGCAGCCAATGTGCCAGTGCCAAATGTACCAAGACCTGCGACTGGGTACAAGTTACGTGAAGTTGCACCTGGGAAAATCGGATGGGTCATGAGACAGGAGACTGGTGTCGTCGGTGCCACCGTTCCTTAAGTACCAGTTCTTGTACCCTACCTTGTCCCCGAGAACTGCCTCTCTGTTAAAAACAGGTACCTTGTGCCCGGTTCGCATGATACAAAAACGAAGGCAATTCAAATGGTGCATCGGAGCCATTTGTATGAGAATTTATGTGAAGGGTCGAGGGCTGACGGACAGTTATTCCGACCACTTGCATTTTAATACATAATTAAAACGGTCTACGATAGTCACTAGTATATACTACCAGTCCAGGTAAGTTTCAGTTGCCGGTGGCAAGACGACGTTACTACCGGTACCGTACCTGGTACTCTAGAGATCAACAATATACCGTTACGGTCGGTTCAATAGTAGATGCTACTGCCAGTTGTATTCCTAATCCTGAGAATAGTACAGAGACGTAATTTGAAAAAGCATCGCATTTTTCTTGCTTGACTTGCATGGTGCATTGGTTGAATTGTTGATGATTCCGTCTGCCTGCTTTCTTGATGATGGTTCTTTGCTGTAAGAATTTCGTTCTATGTAAGTGGTTTGGGTCTAGTTGGAGGTCAAGAGACAAACTGACGCTAGCTAGCATGGTCAATGATACCGGGAGGCATTAACAAACTACAAGTCTAGTATCATGTCCTCGTAATAATAAGGAACTGATCATGATGAGCAACACTTTCCCAATCCCTGTGCACCACCCAGTGCCAGTGCGGATCTTTCCATTGATGGAATGTTCCTGCGAATGGATTCATAACGTCTTTGGCTGTCTCCTACTACAAGTACATGTACCTCCTGTTGTTCGCTCCAGAAAAACTACCGGTACTACTTGTACCCACTTGCACACAAACAAAAATGTGATTTTTGTGGAAATTGAAACCCTAGGGCCCATGGGCACTAGTCGTTCTTTCATGTGCGACGTGATGATGATGGCAATCAACGGATCCAAACCATAGAGTGTACCAGGTTACAATCCTATACCCTGGAGCACGGGTTTCGGGGAAAGGTTTTGGCGCACTAATGGATCCGTTCAAGCTTCAACGAGCATGGCGACCGTGTGAAACTATGCATGTGCAAGTCACGGATTCGAGTGACTTATTGGCCAACCGAAAATCCGATCCCAACCCAATGAGCCAGTGACGGACAAGGCTTTTGCCGAAATTGTCCACTGTCGCGCCCTGGCTATTTAAGGTGCGAGACGAAATTTTGAATCCTTCCAAATACAAGGTTTCCAAGAATGATGATCCAATGTCATATATAAGTAATTAGCAAACACATGGATCAAACAGAGGCGCGCCACGAACGAAACCCCAGCGTCGTGGGCCCGTCTCCATGTGGTCGAATTTGGGACATTGCGACGAGTATCCGCGCCTCGATTCAAAACGGGGATGTGGTAATTTGAGAGACGAGAGAGAAGCGACCAACGAAACTTTCGGTTGCGTGTGTTTCGTTGCCTTGCATCCTCCTCTCGTATTGACGGAAAATTATCACCAAGTGACAATAATATCTTTTGGAAAACTACCTTGGTGCCTGGACAGGTAGCCGAAAAGGGCAACACTACAACAACGCGTGGTTGTCTCTGGGCGTCTTGGGGGTTGTGTCGGATATAATGGTTGTAGGGGACATGGCGAATTTCTCGTTCCAACATTCGCGTGGCAAGGCCAAGACGGCGAATGAGTGGGATCATCCTTCGACAACGGTTAATGGAGTAAAGAACTTTGTCACTGGAATGATATCACCGTTTACTGCTTGTTGGCAGCCTGATTTCGCCGCCGCCTGCGTTCCTGGTTGTGGTCCTGATTATCGGAGAAGAAGGTTTCCACCGGAGGTGACGCCGGCAGTCGTTTCACCCTTATTGGATCGGGTCAATCCAGCGCAATACGACATTCCAGTGTCGCCCGTCACTTCGCGATATCAAGGAGAAACGGCCGCACCTCCGCAGGATGAAGACAGCATCGTGGCGACGGCTGCGGATATTGCCAAACCACACCAACATGATGTACTCTGTGGTCGCGGAGGATCCAGCAATCGTCACCTAGGGAATATGCATTTCCGTGAACTTGTAGCTGCCAACAAAAAAATCTATGTTGGCTTGACGAAGAAACAAAAGATGCTAGTGGCACGCAAGATTGTAGAGCTGGTACACTCTACCAACCCTCCTGGTCGATTTCTCGCCAAGGACCTTGATACAGGCCTTTGGTATGATATTGGCCTTCCTAGAAGTTTAGAGAAGACGTCCCAAGCACTCCGAGAGAAGAACTCGAACGACTACCCTACGGAACAGGGTATCGAGGTGAGCGAGGTATTGTCAGATGCTTCCCTAACCTATTCACCACAATCAGAGTCTAGGGCCTCGTCGCCTACTGCCATGGATGATGAGACCGAGAAGTCTGTCAACAAGGCGGCCTCAAGAAGCAGCAAGTACGTCGAGGCTCCGCCCTTGACGATTCCTCCCCACTTGCTGGATGTCTTTGGTCCCAAGAAGGCTCACAGTCAAGAGATGCATCCAACGTGGCCTGATTACTCGCCATCTCGCCACTTGGAGCAACCCCATTTGCAAAATTATCCACCAAGTCCGCACTCGGATCACTATAACGTACCGTACCGACAGCACCAATACGATGTTCCTCCCAGGAGTCCTCATCGTTATCACGGTGCTCCGCCTCACTATTCCCATCCAGAACATCCGCCTCATTACCATCATTCTTCATACGGACCGCCCGAGGATTACAGAGAACAGTATGAATATTACCCCCGTCGTTCTGACCCTCGAGAGCACTACGCTCAGATGTCTCCACATCGAGCAAAGCCACCTCCCCCACACATGCCACATTATCGAGCTTATCCTCCACCACCACCACCTCCTGGTCCGCCACCTCGTCCCTACCGGCAACAACGACATCCCCCTCCCATGTCTCCTCAATACAGCAGGCCGCGTCAAGGTCCAGGTCACGGGCCAGAGCCCCATCATTACAATACCCATCCATACCCACCTCCACAGCACCACCACGCCAGTATGTCTTCAGTCACCCCTCCCTCGACTCCTTCGTCGGTCGCTCCGGCAACACCTGATGATTCCTTGGCTGCTCAGTCCCACAGTAATGGAAGCGTTCGAAGCAAGTCTGAAGTTTCTCCCGAGCGTCGTCAAGAGTGGAAACGTCAACGGGATGAACGAGGAATACCCCGTCGACTCAACTCGGATGCATCACTATCGCGTGCGGTAGAGAACTCGTTGACCTTGGAAGAACGAGTGGTCGGTAGGGAAAGGACCACGCCAGCAGCAGCAAGAAATATAATGTCACCATCTGGAACATTGCAAGGACGATCGCGCCCTCGTGGGAGTAGCCTACCGGTATCTGGATCATCATCAGCTGCAGCAGCTGCTGCTGCATCAGGTATAGCTGGTATGACCTTGACAGAAAAAGAAGGCGATGCGATCACGGCTCTGTCGGGTCTTGCTGCTCTCTCGACGGCAGCGTTTCTCAAATTGGACGAAACAGACTAAGGGAAGAGTAAATGGTCGTAGAGTCGAGTGGAATCGCATGACGTCTTGTCAGGGATTTTTTTGAACAGCTAAACTCCATTCGACGATACGACACGGTAACATGTAGATTTAGAAGTTACATTGACTGTGAATTGTAGGGTCACAACAAAGGGAATGAAATACATACATTCGCAAAACGGACAGAATGGACACGTAGGCATCATCATCATTTAATTGTACATGCGATCGTGGCTTTCCATGGCCCAGAGTGTTGCGGCGGCAGCTGACAAAAAGTGCCAGAGCGAGTGGAGTACGGCATAAAAGGGATGAGTAAAGACTAATGCCAAAAGACCGGCGATTCCCAGTGCCCAGACCTTTTTGGATGGAAATCCACACGTTTTGAAATAATACAAACCGGCAGAAATCGCCACTCCATGATCCACGTAGCAGAGACTTTCTGCAATGACATAGGAGCCCAACGCTTGTACCGAATGAAAAACGGTACTCACAGCTCCCGCCAAGAGTATCCATACTCCCAGCCATGTGTACCTCGTCGAGTGACCCATTGATGCTGCATCGACTCTATTCCTGGCCTGATGAAATCTTTTAATCAATACAGTCCCAGAAACAAAGTAGGCAATGTTGGAAATCAAAAAGCCTGCAATGGTAATGGCGGCATGTCCAGTTTGTCGAATGTGATCCATGTTAATCACTGGCCACCAAGCAGGCATGGAAGCACAAGTTCCTTTAAAAAGAGCACAATATATTGGTACAAACACCAATATCATTGGAGATATCCACCATGATTCAAGACAAATCTGGAACATTCGTCGTTGTGCTTGCATCAGTTGTTCCAGGGGGAGTGACTGGGGCCATTTCCACAAGGATGATGTTTGCTCGGTAGGAGTGACCTCGGCGTAACTGTACGAAGAAGATTCGCTCCAAAGGCTTCCAATGAATTTACGACGACTTGCATTCGACAAGCGGTGGGAGATGAATCTATTTTGTGAAACCTTTGTGGGTGGAAGATATCTCGGTATGTGTGATGTTGTGGATAGGGAGAGAGAATTCGAAACGGAAGGCAGAGCAGAAAACCGAATTCCTTGAAAGCCCATCACTCCATTTCCAGTGAAGAAAACCAAGACTAGAAAGCGAAACATGATGGTATTCTTAAGATGAAGAAGTCTCCTGTGTGATCATGTACAGTGTTCTTCTATCAAAGACTTGCATCGACTCTTGTAACTGTGAGGCCCTCTGTTTCTGATGTTCCAAGAATGCAACGAAAAAGTGGTCCTTGTTTCAAAATAGGAATCCGTTGTGTGGTTGTATCCATCAAGTCATTTCTGAGACACGTTCTACGTCATAGGGAGGCACTGGAGAAGTCTCTTCTGTGATTGGTTCGTGGGTCAAGAAAACTGTTACGTCATACCAACGACCAAAGACGAATGTCGTTCCTTCACATTTTTCACTGGTTGACGACAATCAAGCGAAACTTGAACTGATACTACGATCGTAACAGGGACCAATGGAAAAAACCGTGCAGGTGCCATGTCTTTGAATACGGTTTAAAGTATTGACAGCAGTGAAACAATGATTCGATCAACAGCTTGTTGGATAGCCAGGAGTTTCCTAGTTGCATTATGTGTTTACCGAATCATGACTGTGCAACCGGTTCATTCTTTCACCGTTAGTTCCGTTTCCGCAGCGGGGAATTTCTTTTCATTTCCCACGGATAGTCGAAAAAAGGTGGATGATTCCGTCAAAGATATTTTTCTACGAATACGATCCACAAAAGAGGCGGACGTTCAGCGAGGAATCAGTGACATGTGGTCCTGGGCGATTGTTGACCCAAAGGGAGAATTGGCCAGGACCTCATCGCTGGGCTTTGTTCGGCGAATCCAATATCTCAAGGTCAAGACCTTGGTGGAAGACATGTTACTGGCTCGTTTGCAAGCCATTCAAGTGGCCGAACGAACCATGGACACTTGTACTATACAATATGAAGATGTGGACTTGTCAGAGCCAGACAAGTTGCGGTACTTGTGGTCCAACGAACGATTTCGGAGGACCATGGAACGTGCGGCAAAGTTGTCGAATGAACCACATCGATGGACTTCTTACAACTTTGCCTGTGCACCCAAAACAATGGAATGCTTACAACATAAAATGTTGACAGCCGAAGATTCACAAACGGGGGAATTGTTGGGGTTTTGCGAAATTGCCATGTTACTTCATCCTTCTTCGTCAACAACAAATACTACAACTGCTACTACTACCGACACTATTTTTGGAGGTGATGAACATAATCTTGTACTTCGACCAACGATTGTCAATCTGGTGGTATCGGGAAAACATCGCCGGAAAGGGATTGCCTCACGGATCATTCGATCGGCTAAGAATTATGTGGCCCAAGTTTGGGATGCCGACGACTTGAATTTGTACGTGGATCAAACCAATACAGCGGCGATATCGCTTTATCGACGTCTTGGTTTTCAAGACACGACATATTCTCAACAGCAACAACAGCAACAAGAAATGCAATTATACATGACCTTGCCCCTTCGGTCGGATTCACAATGCCAATCCCCTCAACTTACAACAAGTCTTGAGTTGGCACGCTAATGATCGGATAGTTATGGGTAGAGATAATATTAAAAACAAGCTTGAAATTTGCGACCGTAATCACCTCCTTTGAAAATGATTCCGTCCACTAGTCACGACGACTACGCTAGCATGCAAATTTGTCCTCGCTTTTATACCAGTCAGTTGATAATATTTATATTATTGTTGTTGTTATTGCTGCTATTATTATTATTATTATTGCAGTTGGTACGTTTCTCGAAGTAAACGTCGGACATTGACGGGAAGTTGATTTTCGACCCGCTTCCACACCTCTTCACCGACCGAGGTATGAATGTCCGCGATGAGTCGGGACAATCGTGCTTGTAATTCCCCTTCGGTGGGGGGAAAGGGTTGAAAGCCACTATAATCTCCCATTAAAAAATTTTCGGCCTCGTCAGCGTCCGTTTCCGATGGTACATGCCACGATACCATGGCAAAGAGAATGGAGGAAATGGCATCGGCGGGATTGGTGGCGGCCTGATGAATGGCTTGGGGATTGGCATAAATGGCATTACAAAAGCCAGTAAAGGCATCGCGACGTTCGGAAGGGTCCACAATTTTGGCCATGCCATCACACCATCCCAACAAGAAACGAGGCAAGTCTGGTGCGACAAAGGAGGGATCGACATTGGCCAACCGACCCACGCACGCGGCGGCATTTTCGGCCAAACCCGGAACTCCCGTAACGTGATCGGTGCCATTGCCCATTAATAGAGCAATCAACTTTTGCATGAGAATGGGAGCAAAGGGTTGCAGGGGAACGGGATTCTTGCCACATTGGACACAGATTTCACCAATGGCCCACACCGCATTGTTGCATAGACTGGATTCGAGCGAGTGCAGATGAGGTTCCACATTGGCAAGAGCTTCTTGGACGAGTTCTGGCAAGGCTGGCTCAATCAATGAGGGTGCATTGCGTGCCAAATCACCAAGTAGGGCGAGGGCACTCATGCGGACCCCGAGACTGTCGTGTTTACAAAGAGCATAAAGAACCGAGGTAAAGTGTTGCGAGTATCGCGTGCTACTCGACACGAGTACCACAAAATTGACTCCCACTCCTTCACACAATCCATCCAACAAATCAATGGCACAAATCATGGGATCCGCATCTTCTTCTGCTACAATGTCGGTGGTGGCAAGAATGAGTTGCATTTGTTCGATAATTCCCATGGCATTATCAAAGGTTTCGAGAGCGTAGGGTTGATAGTTCAACCCACAGGCCAGGGCGATACTGGCAAGACTTTCCATCAACGGCAATATGGTTCGATCAGTTGGATCATTTCTCAACAAGGCATTGAGTAATTGCAACATGGGTGGTACATATTGTGCAGGGAGATCCCGTTCCCCAATCACCGGACCACAGAAATCGGCCATGATACCCAGTGTATCAAAAATGATGATCAAACTTCGCCCCTGATAGCGATGCATGGCCGATACAAGAGCAGGATAAATATGCTCCAAATAGGGCGCCATTAAATCACCCGCCGTTTCCATTAATACACCAAGGGAAGATCCACAAGCAATTTGTACTTTGCGATTGCGATCTTGCAGTCGTTGCAAAAAGACTTCAGTCATTTGTGCCAAGAGATGGCCCTGGACACCATTCTGGACTTGTTCGACAGCCCAACTAGCATACCGGCCTACGGTCCAGGCACAAATACTCTTGACTTGAGGTAGATATTGCGGTGTTTCGGGTGTTGCGAGAAGATTCATCAAGTAGGGGTACAAGTTGACCATGTGCTCATTCATTTCTTCGCGACACCCTTCGGCAATGGCGCCCAAGGCCAATATACTTGCTTCTTGAATCCAAGGATCCATGCTGGAAAGTCCTTGTTCCAAGGCAGGCAATAGTGGTGGTAAAATGGATTGGGCACCATATAGATTGGCCAGAGAATCCAACGAGGCACCAGCATATTTTCGTAGTGTCCATTCATTGTCATCCTCATCAAAATCATCCTCCTCATCGTCGTCGTCGTCGTTATCATTGTCGTCATTGTCTTCATCATGCATACCACTACCACTAGCAGGTCCCACATCCGTGACATCGTGCTTTCGTTTACTCCGATGAAATACGGGCTTCATGGCTTGTTGTTGTTGTTGATGATCCTCCATGTCCATTTCATTATTGGCAACCAAATCGATTCTTTGATCTTCCGAATAAACCATGTTATTCAACAGGACTGGGATGAGCTGGGGTAACATGCCTTCTACCACATTCATCATTTCCGTAGTCAACAAGCTTTCATCCAACGTTGCAAACAAAAGCCAGAATTCACAGGCTTCCATGGCCACTGTTTCGTCATATTGTTGCTGATGGGCAGAGGTTGTCGATTGCAACATGAAATGGCAAATCGATGGGAGCTGTGGTGCCAGGTACTGGGTATGATGTTCCAGCAAAGTGTTGATGGAACGACATACCCATTTTCGGACTTGAACACTAGGATCGGTAGCCAATTGAGAAAGACCTTGTAGATAGTCGGAGAATTGAATGAGCAAGGCACTGGGGAGGAGACCCGTAGCGAGACAGGCCACCAAGGATTGCAATGCGGCAACTTTGGACGATTCCTGCGGAGAACCAAGCAAGTGCAAGAGGAGTGGCACCAATGTATCGAGATGATGGGTAGGAATTTGTTGTGGTCCATCTTCCATAATTTTTCGAATCGCTGATAGGGATCCTTCCAAGGCATGGATATTGGATGTATTGGGTTGGAGATTCTTCAAGAGAGTGGGCATCAATTGTGGCCATTGACTAATGTGAAGATAGGGCTGAATTCCATCGGGTGATACGGACGAGCTGGCAATAATGGAAGAAATGACATTTCGTAACTCGACATGTTGGAGAGAAAGTCCATACAACAATGTCTCCTTGACATGATTGGCGACGGGTTCCTCCAGAATCATGGGACGATTATTCTGTGGAATGGGTGGTCGCAGCAAGGCATTTTTGAGAATCAGACCCGCCATTTGACCAAAAGGAATCCACATGTTGAGATCCGACTGCAGTCTCAAGGCAGTCGTCATGTCGGTTTGACGCCAAAGTTCCATTTGTGACGGGTCAATTCGCTGCACGAGTTGTTGAGGTTGATCACTCCCAACCAAGAGCAGTCCAAGTTGCAAGCAAAGATTGCCGTACGAATCGGATGAAGCACTCAATGATTCGTCGCGATGTCGAATAGCCTGAACATGCAATTCATGGTTTTCGGTTTGTGACAATGCTGATACCAAGGACAAAACAGTTCCATTGGGAGGCGGCGGGAGATTCGCCGTTTCCATCGTCCAATGTTGAATGTTGCTTTTGATTACTTCTTCAAGTCTTGTTTCACTCAATTCCATCCCTCGAAGGACTCGATTCACTGCCACTCTCAATCCTCTGAAGTGTAGTACAAGTATACCGGTATGAAACACGGTATAATGAATCAATGAATCAATGAGAACAAACACACAAGACACAAAGATGAGCGAGGTTGGTTTTTCTTCTTGACGTTGCCGGGAAAAAATGAATGGAGGATGCGGGGAGCCCCTTGACTCGTTTGACTGAAGTGACTTTCCAACTTTCGTTTGGCCTATGCGTCGCGCGCGCACCAGTTTCCTCGCCGACGTCGGTTGTTGGGGGACAAAAAGCGAAGGGACGCAACACACAACAGGGGATACAAAAGACACCCGCACACATCTTTTGGTTTGTGAACGACACATCAAGCCGATCATCATCATGTCAGGTCTCATGAAAGCATTAGACCCCCTCATCACAAAGGCGGCACAATTGTACAGGGCTCAATTGGCAAAGGACCTCAACAAGATGGGTACGTTGGCAAGGATCAGGAGAGGGTCGTCATCGAGAAACATCGGCGGCCGACTGGGTTTCTGTTTCACTCGACTCGATTTTTCGAGTCAAACAAGTCAAAATTTCCATCCCTCACGCAGCATTGCTCGGTTTGTTTGTTCTATTATCCACAGGCCTTCGTTATGAAGACTTGTTGAGTCGCGATGAACCAGAAGTAAACGAGGCATTGGAGCTGGCTCATCCAGATGTTGTGGAAGGACGATACCGCCGATTGAAGCGGGCAAGTGACTTGGCCTTTAAGCAAAAGAGTTTGCAAGATTATGCACCCGACATGGTTTTGGAGCCCTTCAAATTGGAAATCTCGGATGATGTCCAAAAGATCTTGCAACGAGACTTGGAATTTGATCTTCTCAACAACTACAAGAAGGGTTAAACTATATATCCTATTGATTGATTGATTGATTGATTGATTGATGATTTGATTCATGTCCCCCGACAAAAGGCGTGACTACCAATGTGGCGCCTTTTGAAATGATCCCACCCTAGCCTGGCCTAGCCTAATAGACCCTTTGGTAGTTGGCCTAGTTGCCTTGGCATTCTGTAGTTACGATAGCATTGTTTGTCAACGCCCTTCTGACCGTTTTAGTATTCGAATATAATGACACTGTCACAACGAGTACTGGTACAAGTACCTCTGCTAAGGATCATTGCCAAAAATTGCTGTCGCCATACTACCCTCAATGCCACTAAAATTGGAATCTGTGAAAAACATGTGTGATGTTCCTACTAGGACGTCCCTCTCATTCAGCAGTGCACACCGTAGCAATGTCTAGAAATACCAGGTAGCATCTAGCTTTCGTACCTGGTACAAAAAGGCACTGGTATATTTATACCAGGTAGAGGACAGAATACGGTAACTGACTATTAATAGCGAGTACTAGTATATATGTTACTCCCCGTTCTCTTGATGATTGACTATTTTCGAGTGGCGTGTCGCGCAGCCATTCCTTGCCTGCTTGCGGCATGCCAACTGACGACAGCTGAAATTTTCGTCCATGACAAAATGAAGAGTAACCTACTTCGTACCTTGTACCATACCAGGTACCTCATCACTCACAACACTTTCACACCGTGTCAGCATCGAAGGTAGCATCTCCTCATTGACTGTCAATAGTCTGTCAATAGTCTGTCAATAGTCTGGGGTCAGAATTCATTACAATATACCGTATACAACTACAACAACAACAAACTGCCAGCGTCCAACTTTCTGCCATTGATACCATCTATGCAACAACATGACAATCTACGTCCTGACGATGGTACCATGTTATTTACCCAAGAATGACTTGGATTTGAAGGCTTCGGCTTTAATTCAGCAAATTCGGGAGGCCCTCAAGAAATATGGCGGTGAACCAGTACTTCCTATTCTAATGGGCGATGCCACCTTGTACGAATCGGTTGCACTCGAACCACTCATTGGTCCCTTTGACATTCTCTTGACTCGCCATTCCTCAATTGCTGCCTACAACAAGGCCACTCAAAGTGCCGAATATTTGACAGTATCTCTGAACAAGGAAATTTTAACCTTTGGCTTTAGCAATAATTTCATGCTGGTGGATTTGATACTTCCAGCACTCAAACAGGTACACAATTTCATGGGGGAAAAGGTGGATTTTCGATCCAAACTCTTTGTCGATGCGGGGGGCAAGGTAGATTACAAATTATATCAAGCCACGGGTGATCGAGGTTTGGCCACGTACAAACGACGAGTGAGTCGGCATCCCAACCGAGTCGCCTACATGATTGATTTACGAACGAAAAATGACACCCCCGATGGTAGAGCCTACGATCAAGAACATACGCAACTCTGGCAACAGGCCATGTTCTCATCAGGTATTGAATTGATCTATGGGGGGAAAATGATATCGTTGAATCGGGGACCCAAGATGTTTCGGGAGGTGGGGATCTATCGACTTCCCAGTCGTGAAATAGTCCTGGATATGCTCGAATGTGATCACTACGGGAGAATTGTTCAGGTGGAAGAAAAGTACATTTTGGATCGATTTGTGGAAATGTGCTTACCAGTCTACTAGTATTTTGAAAAATATTTCCAATTCAGCGTGTTTATTTGTTTCCAGTGTGTGCTTGGTGTGTGAATCGAAGAATACAATATTCATTCGATTAGCTTTTAGTGGAGGTTTTTTCTTTAGTGGTCAATAGACAGTGCTGAAACTTCAACCCAGAGTCGGTACCAGTCGTGAGAGTTACGGAATGAACTCTCTTCTTCATCCTGCGACGGATGGTGTAAAACGTGCAATGTTGTTCATATTGCAACATCCATGATGAAATTGATTTACATGCAGGGGATGCCTACCGTCGCTTCTACATCGTAGTATCATGTAGAATGAGGTGCAATATCGTGTCTACGGTAGTTTATATTGCTATTGCTAATATGTACCTGGTATGCATGATTCCGATGGATATACAAGTAGTGAGTCCGAGCACACAGGAGAGCTGATTATTTGACAGCCTTGGCAAAGCCAATAGTTTCATCCACATAATTGAAAACGGTATAGTACTCTCGCATAAAGACATCTCCCAAAATCCATTGCGGACCTGGTGCTGGAAAGTCGATTCCCATGAATGCGAGAAGGCACGTTCCCTGAGCTTGAAGGACAGCCTTGCTTCCAGGAATGGTGTATTCATGTCCACCAATCGTAAACACAACATCTGGTAATTGACCAACCGTAGCACAATCTACCGTGTATTCACCCATAATGTTGGGCTTGCCACCAACGGCTGCCGCCAACTTGGCAATCTCAGCCTTGGGTCCAGTCATTAAGGATGTTCCTGAATCCACAATGGCCGTAATTTTCTCGTCCGCGACTTTGCTGTACTCCCCAGCTTTAATGCCATCGAGGGTAATTTGCCAGTAAGTCGCCTGGTCCAACTGATAGTAGTACACGAGACAAGAGGAAGCGAAAGTGAGTGGAACGCGGTGTTGGAATTTTGCATTAGATATAATCCGTACTTCACGGCCAAACCTACCTTGACGTATTGGAGTTCTCCTTCAAATTTGGAGGTATCATAGCCACCAAAGGTCAACTCTCCTGGAGCATTATCACCAAGGTAAAATGAGAAAATGGGCTGATCAAGTTTGTTTTGCTTGATGAGGTTTTCAAAGCAAGTGGGTGTATCATCGATGCTAATCGAAGTAAAGCCAAGACCAAGAATTCCATCAAACTTTCCAAGATAATATGCCAAACCAAGACCACCGGCATCTTGCACTTCGGCAAATCGTTGTCCATCGATAACAAGATCATCGGCCAAGGTGACATCATCGGTCGAGAAAAATCCAGACACGCTGCCGCTACCATACATGATTTCGAAATCCTTGCCATCCTGAGTGTACGTGGAGCTCTTTTCGTGATCGTACTTGCTCTTCTTGGCAATAAAGGGAAGTCCACAGTGAGTGCATCCAACCTTGGGTACCCACAAGTTGGAGGAGCCTGTATCAAAAATGACTTGAAAGGATTGCGGAGGACTTCCAATACTAACAGCACCAAAATACTGGGCGTTGGCATAATCCTTGATAATTTGCGACTCCTTTTGTGTCAACATCTCCACGCCTACTCCTCCCCCTTCTCCCCGAAGATTTCGAGGACCTGCTTCCTCGTCCTTGGCAGCCATGTGCAATACACTCTTCAAGGCATCTGTCTCACGTTTCAAGTGCGCCGCAATCATTTCTTCATCGGAACGTTTGTGGAGAGTAATCGTTTTGACGTCCGCGACGACCGCGGAGGCCATAAGCAGTGTAGCACAGGCTGTTCCAAAATAACACAAAAGATGGTCCAAGAATGTTTACAGTTAGCAACACAACATTTTCAATATCCTTCAACGTTCATTCGATCCGGTAGAGAAAAACCGGCCTCAACGGTCCAACGAACAATGTCAAGGATTTGTTGGAGGGAAATCAAGAAATCGCCGTCCCTTTGCATTCTTTCTTGGATGCACACTTTCTTGTTCAAGCCCGATGGCTATACGGACAATGACTCCATCAATATAAACTTACCAGCAAACTTCATCTTGATGAAGAGGGTCTAATATTTTCCAACTACTGGTACTACGGTAGAGATGATACACAACGAAAAATAGATCCGTTTGGTGGCAATTCGGACATTTTGTAGTCAACTGGGTCATAATGGTTGACACTCGAGCTTACGTGATTCAACGTTTGTTTCCAGCGAACTCTTGGCACTTCGTCGAGTCGTGCTCATGACGGACTCACTGGAACCCAGCGACCGGACCACTTCGAACTTCGACGTCGCTTTCTCACTTGGTGTTCGGCATCTTCCGAAAGAAAAATCTCTGCCGTAGATGTACCAGTTTGATGCAATCAGCGACAGGAGTAATGCCAAAGCAAGTAGGATAGAGTTAGCTTATCATCATGGTGACAGAGCGATTGGCTTGGACGATTGCGTGCCTTCTGGGACTTTTACTGCAGGCCAAAGTCGTCCTCGCACAAGATCTACCGGTGGTGGTGTTTAATGGCCTTGTAGTGAATGACCTTGGACAGCCCATGGAAGGAGCTCAAGTTCAATTTTGGCATACCGACAAGAATGGAAACTACAAGCATCCAAGATCCAATGCACAAGGTTTGGCTTTACTGTCCAACTTTCAGTACTTTGGAACATCCACAACTGCCAATGATGGCTCTTTTCAATTCAAGACCTACCGACCCGGCATTTACTCGGCTCGACCCATTCGACATATCCACTACAAGGTCTGGGTGAATGGGAGCGATGTTCTCACTAGTCAATTTTATTTTGCCAATGAAGGCACGTCACAGCCTCTTTTGCTGCAACTAGACCTTATGGAACAAGACGATGGCACGTTACACACCAACAAAACCATTACTCTCAACATGGGTCTAGGAGGGACTGAACCTATTACACCATCTCAGGCCGAAGGACCATTTTATCCTGTTGTTGATTTCTTTCACATGGA
>SWEM01000562.1:0-19925 GCA_019593585.1 Nitzschia palea | reverse complement strand
GTTGTGTTTGAGAGATGTTGCTGCCTCACCGGTCAGGATTCAATGGTGGCCCACAAAGCAAAAAGTAGTTTCCGTGATTGTCGTTTGGACTGTTGCCGGATTCCAGAGGAACAAACAGTCGAGTATGTAATAGCAGCTTTCGCAACAACTCGTCACCGATGTGGCGGTGCAGATGGTAAAATAAGGGTGAAGATTTGCAAAATGTGACATTTGTTATTGGTTTCGAATTGTGTCATTCCTGGTCGTATCGAGGGATACACCATCATTGCACAGCCGTTGGCATAATCCTCAGGTGGCGAGGACGAGAAACCTTGTGCCAAAACGTTCCTTCCATCATTTCCTGTGTGCTTGCAAGAGGTTCGACGTTGCACAAGCGCCCATACAACGTCTTCGACGATGCTAGGAACCGATTCTCGACATTGAACTGAAGTAAGGTGCGGCGATGGGCCTATGGTATCCAATGGAGAAATGACCAAATGAGAGAGTTTCTCTTGAATGGAATTCGGCATTTCCGTGCCATTATTCAATTTCAGAGAAGGAGCATAACGAGAAACAAAGTCGGAAAGCAGGAAGACCTCATTTGGAGGTGGAAGCACCCGTCGGATGATAGACAAGGTATCCATTCGATTCAACGTCTCGCGTTGTTGTCGACTCTTGCGCTTTCGAGACGGCATTTTTCGAGCGCAATCGGTGCAGATGCGACGAGTTTCAGAGGTTTAACGCTGGTCTCATGGTTGCCCTGGCGATGACACAAGTAAAGTTTTCACTGCACTGTCAAATAAGAAATAAAAATGCGCTTTGATAACCCTTAAAAAGGAGGGGGAATCAGGGGTCGAAGTGACCCCTGACATATCTGTGTAATATAATACCCAGCTATCGTTGGTTGCCGACAATTTACATTGACATTTGACCATTGTCTACCCTTCTTCTGAATAATAGGGATGCTTCCAATAGTAGATCCAATCCCAAAGGTAGGAATGTATGAGTCCTCCAAGCAATGGGATCTTTTGTATCGTTGAAGTGGTTCGTTCCAACAAGGGCGAAGTGAGACGATTCCAGATCGGAGCCCGCAGCACGTAGACGAAGAGCTTCATACGACGACGATTCCATTCATACTTGGAATGCAAGTTGCCATTTTTTCCCTCTTTTGACAATAATCCTAAAGAAATCAGATCCATCCCCAGTGTAGTGAACCATGCGCGAAACAAGGGATCCTGCCACCAGGACGGTGCCGCCCGCTGCGAAGGTTCTGTTCCCACGGAATGACGAGCCTCGGCGGTGGCCCACCAAACCGATCGAAACGCATATAAAAGCTCTCCAAGTATTATCCGACTCGTTGAGGACGGTGGCGATTCAATGTCTGACGTTGTTGTGACTTTGGAAATGGCAAGCCCTGTTCTGCGCCCCTTGTATTGTTTTCGTCGTTGGATGCCTTGCCATTCTTTGTCAGATATTCCATCTGGTTCATCGCTGACTTGATACAAACCACCACCCAACATGATTCCAGGAGTCGTTGTACCGTTCGACTCGATTGATATTTGATACCAGTACGAACACATGAGATATATTCGAATCACAAACTTTAGTTGTTCCAGTAAAAGGCGAAGTCGTGCCTGACGTTTGGTTCGTAAGTCGGCATGGGTAGATGTTGGTACCAGCTCTAGTATCGAGGGAATTAGACATTGAATGATGGCCTGTGCCATGCGCATCGATGTCGCTGGAACGGTAGGTTCCTGGCGAGTACGAAGGCTGAATCCGTAGGTATTTTCCATGTGTCGTTTTCGCCGGCAATACATGGCAAGTTGGTTCACTTCCAACAGACCATAAATAACTTCTCGCCATGCTCTGGCATTTCCATCATTGTCATGATGAGGAAGTAGAAAGAACATGACTAGGAGTACAAGTCCAAATCCAATAACGTAATAAACGTCAAGGGGATGAAATAAAAATGTTGGGTTGGTGGTGGCATGTTGTGATTCTGTTAACGGTCGAACAGCGTGTCCTCAATGCACAATGTATGCATAGTACTACAGTGAATAGGTACATATAACCTTTTTTCAATTTTGCTATTTATCCAATTATAACAGCTTTCCTTATCACAACAGGCCACCCTTTTGAATAAAAAGCAATTTCAAACTGGTTGTTGTATCATACCATACAATGTCCTCTAGAAAATCATCAACGAAACGCAAGCGCAAGCAAGAAGGAGATTCTACGGAAGAAGAGTCGGCGGCGGCTCCAGGTGAATACACGGTGTTTGGAGGGTGGTTGGATGACGGGTTTGCCGGTGAAAATGGAGTTACCGAACATGAAGGATTATCACTGACGCTTCGGGGCAAGACTTTTGAAATATCTCTGGGAGATGCCGTTCTCATGAGAAGTACAGATGATGATGGGACCATGGAAAATCAAAATTCTGTTACCAATAAAGGCCCCTCCGTGAATGGTTCCAACGCACATGGCATGATTGCTCGCGTCGAGCGGATTTGGGAAATCAACCATAAATCAAGAGGTGACGAATGTCCGTTCATGTTTCAAGCACGCTGGTTCTTACGAGTAAGTTGTAGCAAGGGGATCAAGTTCCAATCCAGGCGCGCCCATTGAGACGTTGTTATTCACGAATTTGCACCCTTCACCCTGGAATTTGTAGAAACAAGATCTCGAGGCACTTCAAGGAGATTTCGCCATGCCAGCGTGGGATCTCGACTTTATCAACAAACTGACAGACGACGACTTGATTCTTTCGAATCAGGCGGATGACAATGCTCTCACAACCATTGCCGGAGATATTCAGGTAGTCTATCGACGCCCAGAATCCGACCCCATTCTGCCCGCCCTGCCAACAGACATGTACATCTGCCGTTACAGTGTATCATTCGGAAAGACTGGGGATGGCACGGATGAAGGGCTAGTGAGGATCATTCCATTTGCAGGACTGGATGACAAGTGGGATGATTTTGTCACTTCAAGTGGCGAAAAGGCCGTCAAACGGCCCCGGGCGGAGAGTGAAACTCATGACCCGACCTTGCCAAATGATGTGACAACGATAGCCGCCAAGTTACGAAACTACTACTCCGAGAGCGAGGACAGCTTGGGGGAAGACTTCAGAGCAGGTACTGCAGTGATCAGTGAAGGTGCTATCGATCATAGGAATACTCGAGTGGGACCCGAGCATCAAGTGCTCGTCCCACCATTTTCTCCCAACCAAACGATTGTCTCGCGCCAACCGACACAAGTATGGAAGCCACATCAAATCTCACCAGAGCAACTACGAGCCTTTGTTACCAAAGCCTCCCATATACTAGTGCCGTACCTCCAACGCAAGGGACTGACGCACGCTGACCCATACTCTCCACTATCTTGGGACCAAATGGAGGAACTTGCGAAAGAATTGGGACCAGACAAAATGCCGTCCCTTTCAACAATTTGTACCGCATCGGCTCTTTCGGAAAAACGTACCGATATGCTTCGAGAGGTTAATGCTGATTCTCTTCTTGGAATACTTCATGATCATTCCTATAACGTTGAGAGTGCCCTCCAAGCCATTCGAGCCTCACCAAAGTCCTTTGTCACATCCATGACTACAACCCAAAAGGATATTGTCAATGCAACATTTCGCCGGTACGCAGGATCGTTGCGCATGGTCTACAAGGCTTTGGCTCCGGGAAAGACGTTTCAAGATGTTATTGATTACGTGTATCGGTACAAAATTCCGGATCAATTCCGTCTCTTTCAAGAAACCAAACGAGAGCAAGCCATTCGCATGCTTGAGTGCATCGAGAGTCGTCGCAACGCCTCACTCAGTGTCAATTCCAACCGAGACGACTCAAAATCATCGTCACTGTCCAATCCCGAACGAAAAAGCAAGAACAGCGAATGGTACGTAGGAATATGGGACGATCCCCTTTTCATTAGCCACGTGAAACTCAGATTAACACGTCCTCTTGTTGTTATGGTGCTATAACAGGCAAAAGACTAGTACATCAGAAGTCATTGGGGCCCTTGATGAACGACGTATTCAGGCAAAACGCCTGTTGCTTGATATCGAGGATGAGTTGGGTCGCGAAAAGATGAAAGAAGTGGCATTGTTAATCAACTCTTTCCACCAAAGGCCAGCGATGGATTCCCGCACAAGACTGCTGGGGATTCTACATGGTTCCGATCATTTGAAGCAGAGAATGCTCGAGTTCTTGCCCAAACGATTTTGAAAAGTGCAGTTTGCTATGATGTATATTTTATTAGGTTTTTATTTGGTAGACTTGATGAGTTAGTCGTGCTGCCTACTTGGAATCCATAACAATCCCCGACCCTTCACACATCCTTCCCCATAACCGATCAAAGTAATCTTTTTCACCCAACATGGTCTTGCTCTCGTCTTCGTGCGATGATTTCAAGTTCTTCAAAAACTTCAACTTCTCTCTGCTTTCCTTAGGACATAAAGGGCAACGTCGAATGTGCTCGTAAAGGTCGTTCACCTTACTTGGGAGGGTGCGCCGGCGTGCTGGAAAGATGCGGCAAAATCCCTTTCTGTTCTCTTCACAGCAGTACTTGCAACCGATTCCAGCTATACCAACTGGTAGGTTCTTTCGGTTACCAATCCTTTCGGATTCTTCCAGTTTAATAAGCTGAACATGGCTCATAAGGCTGTATAAGAACTCGGAGATCAACACTCGATCTTCAGGGATCACCAAATAAACTTTCGAAAAGTGCATGGGTGAGGAGGATGACGCCTTTGTCATATCACGGGTTGTAATTTGTTTCTCCTCTTGGTTTGAAACACTACGGGCACTCCCCTCCTTAATGTCAATCAAATCATCGTTTTCATCAACCCAAATTCCAGACTCTGAATCGACCAAGCCTAACTTTTTGGCCGAATACTCCCAGAAGCTGTTTGACCCTGTAGCTCCTTGAGCAGTTTTGCCCTTTAGCATCAAGAAACGTTCCCTGATCGGAGATGGAATTGCATTACAGGAGCCGAAGTGATCCCTTAACATCATTGTGAGACTTTGATAGATTCGACTCAACGTAAAAGGATAGCTGGATGAACGGCTCGTTCTTCGCCTAGGAGGCAAGTGCGCACAATATCGACATCGTATTCCAACTTGGCCTTGTACAACCTTCTTGCTGCTGTTTCGAGATCGGACATCATCCTCCGTGGCTCGGAAAATCTCGACCAGATCAGCTCGTACAAAGCACAAAAACTCGGAGAGCCAGTTCTCATCTTCATCTGTCGCCAGAGGCACACAAATACGCTGAGAGAAATGGCAATTACTTTCTTTGCCTACTGGTAATGGAAGTAGTTCCGCCAATCCTGCTGTTGGTCTTGTTGCAGATCGTGGTGTGGGCGCCAAGCTTGGTTGACTTGCTGACAACGGACGTCTCCTGTCGTCGTTAATGGAATCCACCATCCCTGAAGAAGTATGGCTACTTTCTGGTGGTCGTGTGCTTGCGAGTGATATCGCTCGATTGTGAATCAAATTTTCTGTCGCAAGACGCCTAGTCAACGTTCGCGCATGAGCTTCATACATCAGCCTAGGATCATACAGATATGCGTTGATGAGCCCCGATGACGGTTCAGCAAGCAAGGAACTCTCTTCTAGATATTGTCTGTGAATGAGATCACTTGCGGTACTTGTAGTCCTAAAGCCGATCCTACCAACAGCATCGGCAAAAAGATCATCCTCGTGGATCACCATAGGACCACGATGATCGTACGGCAGCTGGGCTAGAACGTGATTCTGACCCATGTCGTATCTGTGAACCATTGCAGGTCTCATCGTTGAAAATGGAAAATCCAAATTCGAGCTCCGCCCGTTCTCTCGCAGGCGTGGCAATAATGCATAATCTAATGACTCGCGAGAAGGTCTAGTGAAATAGGCAGGCAAGAGCGAATGACTCATTTGCTCCTGGGGAGCTGCAAGATGCAGGTATCGCGACGACACCAAACGAGACGTCGGGTCAATCGGAGTTCTGGCTGCAAAGCCGTGCTGCGCGGCTTCGGTGGACAGTGTCAAATGAAGACGATCACTTGGTCGCAAGACTTGTGACAAGTGAGGGTGCCACCTATCCCTATCAATGGAATGTGTTTGCAAGGCGGCATCTGCGATTGTAGATTCGTGTCGCCCTCCTAACGGACCTTCGCCCCTGGACGATACTTCTCTTTGTGCATTTCGATGGCTTTTCGATGCATCGCTTCTCAACACATGTGACCGTCTACCTTCTGGTTTCTGAGATGAGATTCCAGAGGGCGAGGACCTCATCACTACCGGAACAATTAGCGACTTGTCGGAACACAGCAAGGATATCAGAACAGGGAATTGATTAGGTTTAAAGTCGTTGACAGCGTTCGTCAAGAGGCAGCGTTCACGGATCGCAATAGACCCCACGGTGATTTCCTCCTCTTTCTAAGGATAAGATTGATTTGATGTCTTTCACATTCGCTTATATTTCTCCGCTGCTGAGTTGCCACTGCAAGCAAAGTACAAGCATCTGATGTGATCCCTTGGGGCTCCAAGGCAAATCGCCCATGCTTTTTCTGAGCGGCAACGCGCCTGGCAGTTCACAATAGCCCTTTTAACTTTTTCGGTCGCAAGCCTGAGACAACGATCGTGACGTACGAACTCTACCCATAGTTAATCTGGTCGTAAAATTCAATTTTGACACGATCAACGACTTAAATATTCATCCTGTAAAACCCACATATTCGCTACACGTGTTGTGTCGTTTTCACATGCATGCAGGTAGAGGATGGTACGGGCTGAAGACTAAAAGTCGATGCTTTCCGAACGAGTTGCACGCTTTTACAGTTAAGTGTGCGATCCAGCAAACTTTAGCGAGAAAGTTCTATATGTGGGTCCTATTTAATGCACCATGATGTTTCTCCATTTGGAAAGGGGCGTAACGATGATTTTTCAGTGCATGCACTTCTCACGATAGCGTGGCAAAAATCGTCAGTTACCTTCGGTACATTTCGTAGTAAAAGTTAACTGTAAGTCTGTCAAGGAAAAATACCTGGTAAAAGGAATGCACGTGCGCCGAAGAGGTTAGTGGTGGAGGGGGTCGAGAGTCGAGACCCGGGAACCCGGAAAACGCAAAACCCCCTCGTGGAAGATTTTATTGAAGAACTAGTCAAAAGCTGCTTTACTGTTAATATAGCTGTTGTCAGTTCGAACGAATTTCGGCTGTGATGAGGAAGAAGAAGGAGAGATTTCTTTTGTAATGGGTATCTGGGTGATGGCTGACTGCTGACAGTAGTAAATACCAAACTGACCCAAATTCCTACATGGGACTTGTTGCGCAGTTATTCCTGTCCCTGCGATGCGATTTTACGCGCTGTCATCGCATTGCAGTAACCTATACAGATCACTCTTTTTTTTTTCCGACGCTGTGGTGCAAACAATGAACAAATTGAGGGCCGATGGTGATGCCAGCAGGATACCAGTACGCAAGGGAAGAACTTCGTCTCAGGATTTTGACGTTGTTCTGTTCCAGAATTGAGTGACACATATTGATATCGAACGAAAATCGAACCCATGCATAAAGTGACATATGAGGACTTTGCCACCATAAGACTTTGATTCACAGTCGACAAACCAATTTACAGGTTCGCTTGGGGTCGGGGAGTCTTCCAATTCCAAATCTATGGAACCATCGGATATGCCTTATCACGATAATGAAAATAATTGCATGCTTACATTTTTAGGATCATATCTATAACTTATGGCATCGTCCCGTTCACCTCCACATCTTTGCGAATTTCTCCTTTCTAAGTTATGATGCCCTACTTTGTGACAACAATTTGTCGCGGTCCTGCCAACGCTTCAGTGGCTCGATGTACAGCATAATCAGCATAAAACGAGAAATCGCCAGCACGATATGCTTGGATGAAAAAGTCTAGCTTTGTGGAACCGTCGTCTTGAATGGCCATGGCCGACAAAGCTACCTTGACATCAGCATCAGTTGCTTCAATCGAGTCGAGGCCAGGTAGTTTACCTATTGAAAAAGGACGGGAATTTTGTGAGGGACGATCATGGCAGTGCCAGAATCCTAGACTTAGTCATCTTACCTCCGATAGTCACAACTGGCGCACCCGCCTTCTTCGCCTGAGCAACAACTGAGCATGCAGCACCAAATGCGCTTTTTTGAGTCTTGGTCAGGAACTGTAGGGCCTCAGCCTTGTGACGCAAACTCTTGGCCGAAGCGACAGCCTTTGCTGCAATCTCAAGGTTGGGTGTCACAGAGATGATGGCACCTTGGATAGGACCACCTGCCGCTGCTCGAGTACCATCGGCATAGAATGGACTAATATGGGTGAACGAGTAAGGCACTTTGGGGTAGGTGGTATCATAAATTGTCCTGTCCACCTTTTCAGGTTCATTCATAAGGTTCTTGACAATGTGAGGAGGGGAGAAGAAGTGGGATTCATCCCCAGAAATAACGCTCGTGGTTTGCTCCCAGAATTTGTTTCGGAAAGCTTGGTACTGCTCCACATTAAAGTACGCTTCCAACTGTTGCTTGTCAACGGGT
The DNA here is from genome assembly GCA_019593585.1 of Nitzschia palea. NCBI lineage: Eukaryota > Bacillariophyta > Bacillariophyceae > Bacillariales > Bacillariaceae > Nitzschia > Nitzschia palea. The sequence goes on along the minus strand of SWEM01000562.1, from coordinate 11,399 downwards.
GGTGCACCTGGAGGGAACTGAGACAGGTACGTCTCCATGTTGGCTCGAAATTGGTCTTTGTCTTTTTCCATACCAATAAACTTCAACTTGGATGCATCGACGGCAGCCGGTAGCGTCTCAGGATATTTCTCCACGTATGCAAGATAATTTGCCTTGAACTCATCCAATTGCTCCTCAGCACTGAAACAAGAAAGTCCCTCATTGCCAGTGGAAATACTTTGAACGAGATCGGCGAAGTTCTTCTTTGCAAGAGCATACTCTTCTGCAACTGCAGTTCCTGGTTCTGGAATCATCGCCTTGATGTATTCCACCAAGTCTTCACTGAAGGAGTGCTCAGCACCGACAACACCAACAACTGCATACCCCGAGGCGGCTGCAAGTTGCACTGCTGCAAGGCCATTGGCTTGGCTGGCACCAAGAACCAAGAGAGTTCCTGGAGATCCTTTGGTCTGCTTGGAGATGGCGCGAAGTCCAGCAGCTCCCTCAGCTGCCATGCGCAAGAGTGCAAGATACTCGAGAGGGACACCATCGGCATCAGGACCGAGTTGGCCGTAGATACCGTGAACAACAGAACCCGAGGGACTGACGGCTACTGAATCTAGAGTCGAAATCTGCGCCTTGGCGGTGTCAATGGCATGGGCTGAGGTCACGGGATTGCGCTGATAGGCGCTGGGGTCATCTGGGGTTTCAGGCACTGGATCGACCTTCTTGGTCGGAAAATTGGCAATCAAGGCTTCGGGAAGCGCAACTGCATTTTTCACCTTTCTCCTCGTGTGAAGGCTACGAGTGGCCACTCGTGATAGTTGGCGGCTAAGTCTACAAGAAAGCATCGTGGCAAGCAACGAGACAACTACCCGAAGGCTTCTTCCACAAGACAAACAGACCAAAAAAGGCCCGGGTTGTTACGATCTCTTCGTTTGTTGAACCGCTGTCGTAGCTTGTCCGTACCGTCTTCGCTTTGTGCCGCAAGCGACGGGCGTGTGTAGTACCAGGTACGTAGGGTAACAGGTACTTACGTAAAAGGTACCAGTACTCATATTGTCAGTTCCATCAAAATTTACAAATCGACGGATTCCTTCATCAGAGTTACTCGGCGCTATTTTCATCTACTTCCTTCATGTACCAAGTAGTGGAACGATCTATAATCATACCTGAACTTCTCCCGAGGCAACTTCAAATCATTTCCGCAAAAGATAAACTATTGTTCAGTCAATAGATTCAAGACATTGTCTAACCAAAAATTTTAGCCAGAAGCAGCGGGTCTCTAGCTCAGTGGTAGAGCGACCGCTTCGCATGCGGTAGGTCGGGGGTCGATTCCCCCGAGATCCAGCTTTTGCCTGTCTCCTCGACTTTTTTCTGTTTATCTTTGACTTTTTCCATTTTGTTACTTGCAACTTGTCGCGGAAGAAGGTAGTGCATTCTTTTATGAGTTATAACACCGGTGGTCAATCCTCCTCCAACAACAATACACCATGTCAATGAAATCCAACTTTGATTTTGTAGCAGAGCAAATGATACATATTTCTCGATTCCAACTTCTCCTGAGACTCAACAAACAATGTTCACTGTTCCATCTTGATCAACTGCAGATTGCAACAAAGAAACTCGACAAGTCCTGCTCGTTGGTAGAGATATATGCAGAGGACATTGGAGTTGTGTTTTCAGCTGTTTTCCCTAGATCGTTGACGAATGCAGTGTTACAATCCATGGATGAGGCATCCATTCAACTGTCGTTACCTTATGAAGAAGATCTGACCATGGGGGAACTTGGTGGGGCCAAGCCGCTAATTCCAATCGAAATCATCAATGAAATACAATGCAACGCCTGTCATCACGGTCTTCTCCCTCTTAAATCTATTCAACGTACATGCGAGCTTCCTGTGGGGCACTGGGACGAAATAGCCGATTACCTTATCTGTTACAGTGGCGTAAGTAATATTGGAACGATGATACAAGTTACTCTTTCAATAGGAACTAACGGTAGATTTTTACTAAATTATATCTTGATGCAAAATAAAGCAAGCTGTGGTTGACTTCACGATAGCATCGGTTGTTGCTGATCCTGGTATGGCGCTACAGGATGCCAATGTTCTATGTTTACATCACAGTGACATGTCAAATAGGGCGAGTGTACTGCCGGTACCTGGTTATGGGGAAATGGATGATTTGGGATCCAAACAGGATACAATCACTGATCCTGCGGCAACTGTACGGGGTGATCGGTACTGGAGAGATGCTAGTGTGGGTGCCTCGGTTTGTTGTTCGAATTGCTCTTCACCGCTAGGATTTGCCTCGATAGAGTCTCCCGAGTGCTTTCGTTTGCTGAAACATCGCTTGTCGATTCCTACTACTAATGCTACTACTACTGTAGATGCTGGTGATCGTGATAAAGCCAAAAGTCGACCTTTGAGTTCTTGTGCTTCTTTTTTGGCTCGTGAGATGGTTCGATACGCAGAAGCCAAGGCGATTTTCACCTTTATAGTGACCTTGGACATGCCGCAAATGAGCTTTGCGAGCAATGTATATGCGAAATGTATTCTTCTCCGTCTTGTTAGCTGGGATTGTAACATTGCCACAAATTTTGACGGGACAACTACCAAAATGAACTTTCGTCGATACGCCAAAATTGTGTTTGAAGAAACATACGATAGAAAAGCAAGACATGAAGGCACATGGGTTTGGGGTGGAACGGATCTATGTTGTCCACCCTTGACTGGAATGGAAGAAAATTCCCCTTCTACTGCGGAGAATGGCAATGAATGGAAAGTTTCTACGGCAAGAATAGCTCTCCGTGAGGACGAGTACGTGGAGACGATTGACAATTTACGAGCAGGCCAAGCACTGTTCTCCTCGGCTCTTGCAGCAGCAACAATTCTTGTAAAAATGGGCACCATGCCGTCTTCGAATGATGAGAGTCGCCTTGGATTGACTGCAATCCCATTGCACGATTAATGATTTTATTCTATCTACCGAAACGGAAACGAGGAATGGTGTACTTTTGGCATCATTCTCAGGTGCTTCTACTTTGCTTCTTTGAGAAGCTCTGCAAGCTCACCACTCTCATGCATTTGCATAACAATATCACAGCCTCCAATGAATTCTCCATTGACGTAGAGTTGTGGGATGGTCGGCCAATCTCTGCAAGGAGCACCACAAAAAGCACACGTTTGAGTAGACGAATAGAATCGTACTAATGAAGTGGAAGGGAACCATAAAAGACTTACGCATATTTCTTGACCCCTTCTCGAATATCAGGATAATCCAAAACATTAACGCTGCCAAAGTCAACTCCTTCCGCTTTTAGTACCTGGACCACTCGCGAAGAAAAGCCACACATTGGCATGGATGGGTTTCCCTTCATGTACAACATGATTGGGTTACTCTCCACATGTTCCTGTTTCCCAAGGAAAGACCGGATGGTTGGATCATGGTTGAAATGGCAAACAATCATAAACTAGGAGACAATGTCCTTACCTTGATAAGTTTCAGTGCGGCATCTTCGCCCTCTACCGCCTTGCGTTTGGGGGCAAAATCATCGTGCGTGTCGGCCGAGAAGAATGCCGCGGATAGGCGTTGATTAGCGACAGTTTGTGCTGTTCGAACAAATCTTGCGTTTCGAGCCAAGGAGGAAAGCATGGTGAATGATTCTGGATATGGTTTGTTCTCTCTTCCTCTTCGCTGTCAAGTACGGGATGTTCGCGGTCACGATTGTCTTCGAGCGGCTAGAGCACTTTCTTGGGGGGAGTTTTCATGTTTCGATTGTCTTCCTGACTGTCGGACGACGGTCAATCGTTGGATACTACAAGCGAACACCTGTCAATCGTTCGCCAGCACTTGGATGCACGTTTCCCAGGAGTCATCGAATTTTACCCTCTATGTATTCAATCCTTTTTTACCTCTTGATGCAAATCCCATGAGCTTTGATGGGAACCTGTCGTCGGACGAAGAGGATGGCTTCGAAAATTGGGGAAAAGGGAATTGGGAAGATTCGCTGGTGTCCTCTGCTGTAACAGGAAGTGTCGCACGTGGTGGGAGAAACGCGTCGACTAACGACGACGATGATGGTTCTGCGTCAAGCGACGAGGAGGATGTACCACAATCTTCACAGTATGCCGGAGGTCTCGTATTTTCGACAAATGAAGTCGAAGGAGATGACGACGATGGAGAGAATGTTGACTGGGAAGATGCTGACGAGACTGACCTGCCCATTGCTTCCACCGACACACCCGAACTTGCTACCGACAAGGATGCCCGTAACAACGCATTGAAAAACCTTGAACCTGTCACATTGGATTGGAACAGTGATAATAAGGCTACGATTCAAGGAAAGAAGCGTGTGGCTCGAAAACAATATCGCTTTGAGCAGCTGACACCTGATTTACAACATCTACTCTCGCACCTCGAAAGATCGCACATTTTGACTTTGACTGCTCATGCCATTTACGTGTCGAGAACATGTTCGGAAACGGAATCGCTACATCTGGCTCATAGTCTGATTCCCTTGGCATGGACCAAAGTTCCTTGCTTGGCTCCATCCTTGGACGAATTGCGTGCGTTTTGTAATTTTTTCTTTCAATTAATCCACCCGGAGCAGCACATTTCGAGTCCGAGCCTTCCTCAAGGCCCGTGGCGACGAAAGGGGAGATGCAAATCGAAGCTAAGAAACAAGAATGAAGGAGGCAGTTGTAATGCCGTGATTGGAAACAAGAGGATAAAGTATCAAATGAGTGACTACTGTGAATTTATTTCACGACAGGGTCAGCTCGACGAGGATACGAGAACGGGACTCGGTTCTTCGTTCCATGATCATGATCAAATACAACTATTGATTGCAATGACTCGCTCGCTCGGCTGGAGGGCACGATATGTCATGGCTTTGGAGCCATGTAAAAAAGATTTGGACATTCAGCATCCTTTATTCGTCGCCATGAACAGCAAGAATGTCTTTCAACGACTCTGGAAGCTAGGTGCTCGAAAACGAGAAACTACAGATGAGAAAGACGACCAGAAACAACCAGCCAAGCGAGTCAAGAGCAACGGGGAATCATCTGGTGATGCTACAGAAATCCAATCCACGTGCAAGGACGGTAATGACGCAGTGGGATTGCCGTCACTCGCCGGTAAAGATACACCTCATGTGCATACACATCCTGCACTTGTGTGCTGGGTGGAGATTTTGTGTCAGACGAATAATCATGGACCGAAGAGAAGCAATGGGTCAAAATCGAAACTTCAGTGGATTCATGTTGATCCGTGTCGGGAATTGATTGATACACCCCAGGCTGTAGAGTTGGCACTGTATGAAAGTGCCACGGCACTAGGTACCTCGTTGTCCAAGACCAAAAAGAAGCGACCAATACCGTATGCATTGGCAGCAGAGCATCTGGCCGATAGTGAGGGGACGACCCAACTTCGCCTGGTGGATGTGACGCCTCGATATGCCTCTAGCTTTGTCGAGACACTCAAGGCTAGGGGAATTATTCGTGGAAAACAATGGCTTCAAAAAGATCGCGATCGAACTGACCATTGGTGGGCAGCAACATTGAAATCTGTCAACTCGGCTAGTCATGCTCATCGCGAAAAACCTCCAACCCGTGGCAAAACTCGTGCGGATGCGATTCCAGTACTGGAGAACGAGTCAGAGGTCGCGGATAGGAAACCTGCGGCGGTCGATTTCCATGCTCATCACGACGTAGACGAGGCCGAAGAGAAGCAACTGCACGAATCTCGACAAAAGGAACCAATTCCAACCAGTAAGGTAGGATTCAAAACCAATCCAGTCTACACACTCGCATCGCTCTTGAATTCGACCGAAGTACTCAAGCCTGATGCCAAAAAACGAGTTTGTGGTGTCTTCAAAGGAGAGTTCGTTTATCGAAGGTCGGACGTTGAAACCGCTCTTGCTGCAACCAAGTGGTTGTATCGAGGACGGAAAGTGAAGGATTGCGAATGCAGCAAGCCTATCAAACGGGTCAAGAAGCGTCAAAAGACACCATCGAGCTCCTTCAAGGCTCTCAAATCCTATGGTGTCGGGCAAGCCAATGATGGAAGTGACGAAACGAGAGAAAGGATCTTGGAGACCGCGTCACAACCGCTTCCTGTCAATGATGGTATGGTGAATCTGTATGCATCCTGGCAGACCGAGCCGTGGTCCCCGACTCCAGTCGGACCCAATGACCCCATTCCTGCCAATGAACATAACAATATCGAATTGGCTCTATTAAATCCTGGATTGGTACACATTGATGAACGTCACGTCGCCAAAGTGGCCAAACAACTAGGGATTCCCTATGTACCCTGTCTGATTGGATTTGAAGGACATGGTGGGAACCGAACACCAACGATTCGTGGAATTGTCGTCCATGAACACAACGAGGAGCTCTTGCGCGAGGCACATGAAGAAATGGCCAGTCACTTTCTCCAAGAAGAGCACGAGAATCGACAAAATGCTATCCTGTTACGATGGAAACGATTGATGGTTGGACTGTTAACAAAGGAACGTTTGGATCGAGCATATGGATAGGTCTAGAAGGAATTGTAATTTTGTTGATCTTGTTGTTGTCTAGAGTGATCCACCTAATTTCGACCCAATGCTCTTCCCGTACCACCCCATTGGTGTCCACCACCTCCACCAGCATTTCTACCCGCAGCAGGTGCAGCAGCTCCTGCGCGATTGACGGGTGCTTGGGGTGGTCGATACTCGCCAATGCCAAAATAGTCAATTAGAAATTGTGGTGTTCTCAGAATATCTTTTCCATACACCATGGGTACGACATCGACGAGAAAGTAGTAAAGATGCCCCACAACGATTCCGTGAATCATATCCATATACGAGCCTCCAATGAATACAGTCATGGCCAAGTAGGCAAAGGGCAGATACATGCCTGGGATGGGAAATCCCCAAATATTCGCTTGAGCAGTGGGATTGCGTTTACTCCAAATGTAAAGGACATAGTAAATCATGTTTCGACAAAAGACTGGTGGTATTGGAAAGAATCCCACTAACAGCGGCCATGTCAAGAGCATCCCTGCTGCCCCGAGCAACCAACAAAAGACATAGTCAGCCGTTCCACCACCTGCGCCAGTATTGAAAGGACCACCCGTTTCGTATTGCTTGCTAAATTGAACCAACATGTAACAACTGATGAGTGTGCTAAAGTCAAATGGACCAGCATAGCAGAAGGGTGTCAAAAGTCTCCACAATTCAAACTTTGATTTGATACTGGGCCATGAGAACATGATTTGATAGCCTGAAATTACTTGAAAATTGACACTCAAGGTTAGCAAAATGGTTGCTGCGAACCAGTATTGAGTAACGATTGGAAGTGACTTGAGCCATTGCTACAATTGCAAAAGTAGAAAAAACGAAATCAGTCTTGGCGGCGATATGCCACGGTATATACGAAATTAAACAGTTCAAGACTTACATCTGGTCCAACGGGATCACCGACCCCACCTCTGTTCTCTTCTGGCCGAGCAAGCGGCATAGTCTCACTTTCTTTGGAATAGGTAAAGCAATGTGACGTGATTGAAATGTAGTCAGTGCAACGACCAACTTTCCACAATGAAATAAATGCAGCAAACGAAGGTCAAACGATACTGGGTCCAAGTTCTGTAGGATTCGTCGGCGGAAAATGAGTCGACCAATCCGACTTCTTGATGGATTCGTCACGTCACAACATGTCTTGTCATCACTTTTTCTTTGTTGCATAAAATTTGAGGAAGAGAGTGTAGAACGAAGCAACATGTTGAGGAGAGAGACATACCTGTATCTTGGACTATCAAGTCTATTATTGCTCTGGAACCTTGAAGGCTTGGTTTCAGCCTTTGCGGCACCATCCAATCCTCGGCACACGCCACGATTATTACGAGCCAGTGGCGACGACTTTTCGGAATTGACCTCGGCCTTGGCACGACTCGATCAACAATGGAAGATTCAGCAAATGGGGAAAAAGTCTCGATGGTCCAAACTTGTTCTTCCCAAAGATCCCAATCAAAAAGTTGTCGAAGAAAGTCCGGCTGCCTCGTTATCGACTGCCCTCGAGGAGGACTTTGTGTGGATATTGGAACCCCCTTCCAACACGATTCCCTCGTGTGTAATTGTCTTTACTGGAGGTGCAGGTCTTGGACAGTTTCCTCACATTGCCTACAACGAGCTACTCTCGAGAGTTTCGGATCGTCTCAATGCAGTATGTATAGCCGCTCCCTATCAAGTCGGACTCGACCACTTTGGTTTGGCCAAACAAACGGGCGAACGAATTCGCCGAGCCCTGGTGTATTGTGAAGACGATCCGTCACGGCAATATCCACCCAATCTCCCAACATATTGCTTGGCACACAGCCTAGGATGTAAATTGCAAACAATTTATGTAGCAGCTACGGGCCAACGATTTGAAGGGATGGGATTCATGGCCTTTAACAACTTTTCCTTTGGTCAAACCATAAGCATGGCTCGTTCCTTTGCCGAACAGATTCGAAAAACTACCAGAGGTAGTGATTCTTCTTTTGGAAGTGTATCGCTTGGTGATCAAGAAATTCTCAATACGATCTTTGCATTTGCCGAGAATATTGTCGGTGCCATCGGAGTGGACTTTACCCCTAATGCAAAAGATACTGAACGCCTAATTGAAATGCGATTCGATGATGCCTTTCAAGAAAGAACAAGATTGTTTGTCTTTGACGAAGATACTTTGGACAATAGCAAAGAATTTGTTCAAAGTTGCTCCGGAGGACGTGGACCTACATCAGCTGGACTGCCAGGTGGTCATTTGTCACCGGTGTATTTCAAGTTTGGATGGGACGATCTCGATGTCGATGATCTTCCACCCGGGACAAAGGACATGGCAAGAGAAGCCGTTGGTGGATTTCAAAGTGCATCTTTCGGAAATGAAGCAGATTTAAACGATCTCGTTGATGAAGTGTGCAACTGGATCCTTGGCAAACCTCCCATACGGGGACCGCTTTGGGATGCCAACGCACAACGTGACCCCCCGAAACTAGCCGAGTTCTCGACCGAAAGGGATTGATAACGTTCACAGAGTTATCTAATGGCGATTTCAGTCTTTTTGTGAATAAAACTCACTACTGTCTGTTCGTAGTCTGCAACAATTTTCATTCGCGTGCTATGGAAAGTTCGGACGGACTACTTCTTCAGAAACAACGAGGATTCACAGTGAGTTCAGAGTGGTTTCATCGGACAAAATTTCTACTCTACAGTCAACTACGTTAGTATAAAATAGTTTGTTGGACTGGGAGTTCACATTCATAGCATTAACCATTGATCGTCACAAGGCAAACTCCTATCTTTCACGAAAATCAAGTTGAATTGACAAAAACTGTCTCTACGTGAACATCCATCGCAAGTCCAAGAATACTTTTTATGTTTAGTCGTAATGAGCTGTTGCTTCTGGAAAGGCAGTGCCAATCTTGTCACGAGCCATTTTGTAGCAACGAATCTTCAAGTGGAATTCATCTGTATCGGTTTTCAACACAATCTCGTTTTCTTCTTCACCGAGAAGAAAGCAAGTAGTGTAAATGGCAAACTCAAACTCGGGTGAGACACCAATGAAGGAGGTACCCACAAGTTTTTCCACACCATTCCAATGAAATTGCAATGTCAAGACTTGGTCGTTCGAGTCCGTCTCGGTTTCCGAAACACTGCGTGGCTTGATGTATCCACGATAATCGAGAGCTCCTTTTTTTTCTTCCAAATAAAACTGAATCCAGTTGTGCAAGCCACTAATAGAGTCATCCTTGACTTCACCGACAAAGACATGCTCGAAACCACTCGAATCCGTAGGACCTCCTCTCGAGCGATTATATAGCTCGAACCAAATTTGATACAAGACCTTTATGAAATCATCACTGTCTCTGGTGACACCATCCACTCCCTTGGCTAATAAGTATTTATGACAGAATTGCATGGGAGCACTTTGCATAATGGCCTTGAGGAATTTCCAGCTCTCTTGTTGTTCACCCTGTGCAAAGGTCTCCTTGGCACCGACAGCCGAGTTGTAATTGTCCAACAGTGAAACGAAAAGTGCATACGTGGGGCGTTTCAAGGCATTGGAATCGACATAGGCGAAGAGAGGATCATCGGCTTTGTCTTCCTTCCAGGATGGTTTCTTTCCTTCCTGCACATTTAGTTTGTAGTCGGCGCCAGGTCTAAGGCGATTCAAGTCAAGGTCCCACATTTGTTGAATAGCGTCACTCAACGTCACGTTCAAATCGAAATCTGGTTGAAGCTTCAATTCGTAGTCCTTGGGTCTATTATCGTAACAAAACAAAAACAACACATGTTAGACTCGCATCATGGATTGGGGAACAACCCCCGGGACTCTATCGCTGAAATGACTCACACCAAGCATGTTCTCTCGAAGGCATTGACCACAGCATTGACGCAACGCAAAATTGCGTTATTATGTTCATTATCATCATTGAGCAAGTCAGAAGCAGCCTTGAATGCTGTAGCTCTCAATGAAACGAGATCATCAGGCGGAGGGGTATTCCGCTGGAAAAACGTGAAAAGGTCACTATTCTCATCCTGGTCGACGGCAAGGTCGGAATATAGATTCCTGTAAAAGTCTTCCACTTTGTCATTGTCAAAATCTGCATAGTCGTTCACTTTTTTCGGGCTATGTATGGAATGTCAGTCAATAGTTAGAGATACTTGAAATATATTGTTCCAAGGAAAAATCCCTTTGGTTGGATACACTACTGTACTCACGTCATGCAAGTCTTTTCTAACGAGTGAACAATGGCATTGATTGCTCGCAAAAGGGCCACATTATTTTCTTGATCGTCGGACAAGAAATCACAACCAAGACGAAAGGCTGTACTACGTAGCCAAACGAGTTTGTCAGGCGGAGGATTCATAGAATCGAAAAAGTCAACAAGCTTGTCGGCTTCTTCGTGATCGACAGCCAAGTCACTGAAGACGTTTCGGTAAAACTTTTCCACCTTTGCGTCCATCTTCACAGCGAGTATCTTTGTCTAGCAAGTTTGTTGATATCTCTCGGTATCGTAAAACAATCAGCTTGGAATTGTTGTTGGTTTGAAAGCGAGAAAAGATTTTCTAGGGAACGTTTCAAGGATATGGAACGGTATATTGGTACTCCCTGTAGTAGGTATACAAGATACGTACCTGGGCACCACAGTCAGCGACGTACTATGACTGTACCAGTACCTGGTACATTATTTATGGAATGTGACTTGAATCACATTGTACTGGTTATGCACGTAGATAGGACGTTGAATTACTTAGGAAAATCTTTCCTCCATAAATCCTGTACTCGGTTATCATTAGAATTTTATAACCAGAATGCGCCAGTAATGGATTCTGGAAAATCACATTTAGCGCAACGTTCTTTGGTGACAAATGGGACTATCCATTACGTTGG
>SWEM01000561.1:0-19936 GCA_019593585.1 Nitzschia palea | reverse complement strand
TAGTTGACTCTTTCACTAATACGAAATTGTGTTATCCTATTGCGTCATCGACGCATACCTCAATAGACATCCATCGAGTCTCGATGAGAAATCTTACCGTAGAACATATACTGGCATCTTCGTGTAATTTGAAGATCCATTCCGATCCATCATCTCCATAACCGTAACCGTCCATACGTCACACAGAGCTCGTAGAGCTCAACTAATCGCGTGCGAACAACACTTTATTTTAACACGTGCTGTCGTTTCCATTTTTGCTGGTGATTCTTCAGCCAAGTGTTGTGTCGGCTTCACCCTCGACAAATACGTCCAGGACCAAATAATTTAAAAGGTCGATGTTAATGTCCCGATTGCTGACGGCGGGCACTCTGGCGAATGGAATGTTCCAATGCAGTCGGCTGGATCTCATATCCTTGAATTCACAGTGGATAGAGTTTCACATGGTAGTATGCAAAATATGAAACAAAGTAAACAATAGTTTTTCAGTTTTGTGAGAACAGAACACGTAAGTAGCCCTAGTACTTAAGAAACTACGTAGAACACGTGAAAACTCTACTAGCAGCCGAAACCAGAAGACCCCAATCACCATGGTGAAAAGGACCCCCAACACTGACGACGACGAGGCAAATAAGAAACCTCCGGCAATCTCACCTAACCCTACAGAAAAGAAACGCTCGAGAGGTGAAAACGCAAAAGACGAAGACGGTAAGACGATGGAGATCGAAGAAGACGCTGACCCAAGGCAAGACCTCGCAGGAAGGTTTGAGGCGCTTGTTGCGGACGCAGAACCCGCCTCCACCCCAACATCACCACCACTAGCCTACGACTACAGGGCGGAGAATAAAAAGCCACCCACACAAATGTACCTCTCTTTACCAGACCCGGTAAAGGAAAAGACCAAACCGTTTAAGGAATCGGACGTCCTCCCATCGGAACACTCCGACAAAGCGGAGATCCACGCGATGACCCTAGCAGGGCGCACGGAGATCAATAGGAGTTGCAATAACCCAGTTGGCACACCGGTGACCATAGCCCAATGGAAAAACTATTTGAAGGCTCGTTTAGAGGCACAGAAGTGATCGATAGGAAAATGAAGTTCTTCGCACTCCGTCTGTCGAAGACCCCACCCGAGATTTTCGGGGGTTTATGGACCAACGAGTCCCTTGTGGCAAGAGATGACACTAGGGCATGGAAGGCAGCCTACAACCTCCTGGGAGCCTCGTGGCAACTAAAGAGAAGAATCCAATTCGCAAACACCGCGACGGGAAGCAGCACCACCGCTACAGAAGAGCCGCCGGAACAACAACAAGGATCAACCTCCACAGAAGGCGAGGCAACAGCACCAGGGTTCGGAACCTCGAAGCACGGTTTGTTTGTAAGGAGGCAGGTGGCCACAACCACTAGGAACCTTCGCCTTAACGAAATACCAAGGAGATATAAAACAATTATGACAGCAAAATCCCAAAAGTTAACCTACGACGGTGTGGCAGGAGACGAAGAAGCGGTGGGAATATTCCAGGAAATGCTCGAGGAGCTCAAGAAGATTGATCCCCGACTGGTACTGCACCCTTGGAACACACATGACAAGGACAATAGACCGACAACAAAGTTCCAGGAAATCACGCAGAAATCGGTGATGGCAAAGTACATGGACAAGTTGTGGATCAAAGCGGGAGACAACTTTTACGTTCGGTTTGAAGTAGGTCACGACGTGGAGCGAATCATGTTCGAATCAGACGAATTGAAAAATGCAATGAAGAACAAAGACGGCTTTCTTTACCCGGACCAGATCCAAGACAGAAAGGTGGTTTGTGCTGGCTGGTTTCTGGGTAGCTACCCAAAGACCTTTAACCAGCACGAATTTATTCCTGCTCTTCAGGCCCACCCATTGATCAAAGGACGGGACCTCAAGACAAGGATCCAGGACTTCAGACTTCAACGCTCGAAAGCGTATCCCCAAAAAGTCAGTGCGGTCCATCTGTTCTGTAAGTACAGCGAGGCACGCACGATTCGTGTGGCCCTAAACAGAATCTACGGCAGCGAGAGATTTGGAGGACTCCCGGCAGGAAGGAACATGAAATTCATACCTTCGACAACTGAACCAAGCCTCCCACCAACAGCAAGCATGCTGCAGAAAGCCAAAGTTGCTGCTACCAAACAAAAACGGTTCCTCTCATGCATGACACACACATTTGTGGACTCCATAATGGATATGGATGTGTATGTCGAGCATTCTATCAATGCGACACTACGGGAAATCATCACCTGCATGAAAACAAACGATGGGGACACCAACATGTTTGCGGCCGTTGACACTATGTGGGATGGCCGGGTAGCGTTTGTCCATCATCGAGATTGCGAACCAGACGTCCAAGCAGTGGTCCCGTTTTTACCACTCATTCTCGAAGCCAAATTCAACAGCAATGTTTGGATCTGGTTTCTCCCAGAACTCAAAAGCAGCAACACCGGTTTCTATTGGGACGCCAAAGCTGGAATGGTCAAGTCGTCAGAAGATGACCAACTTTCGGCGGCATTGGCGGATTTCGATGGATACGAACCCTTTGAACTACTCGAGGACGATCCCGAAGACGGCACAGCCACAACAATGGACGTAGATGCTGATGCTGGACCACCAAGATTTGACCTAGAACTCCAAATCGACCTCGAAGCACAACTAGACTCATACCCAATTCACAGAATGGGAGCAGGTAGCGTGGGCACCTTTCGACATGACCTAGCAACACCGCAACCAGTATCCGTTTCAGCAGACACAATGACAACCGACACAAGCTCACTCACCCACGATTCATCGACCTCAAACCACCGCCGGCATCAAAACGAACTCACCAAAGCCGGGCACAAGAGCTACTACTAATGGATCCAAGGGCAAAGGACACCCAACCCGCTAGGCCCAACAACAGGAGCCAAGCACCCACCAGACGAGAACCAACACAAACACAACAGGAAAACACAAACAGATACATACCTACTACATATACACCTACACATTATCACCAACTCAACTTACACAATGAAAATTTGAACATCACAGACAACGAAGAATGGGGAGATCAACAATCAGACCCCAGACCTAACTCACTAAGAATCGGATTTCAGAACATAGGCCCGCAGCGGAAGTCATCATGGTGTTACCACGCAAAGGCCACGACAGATCACATAATGAAAGGAAAATATGACGCCTTCCTTTTCGCAGACTTTGGACTACACTTCGGGAAGGTCCATCCAGAACATCACTGGAGAGAACGCATGCGGCCAATCTTTAAAGACTCCAGCTCAGTGGTCGCGTACAACATCAACGAGCCCCAGCTGCTAACATCCCCATTTCAGGCTGGAGGATCAGGTCTCACTCTTGGCGAGGAACTCAACGCAAGAAAAGGAGGAAATGGTACAGATCCCACAGGACTAGGGCGCTGGGCATGGGCAAAGGTCCTAGGAAAAAGCGGATTTATCACAGTCTTAGTAGCAGCATACCGTCCAACCAACAATCAAAGGGACTCCGGATCTGTATGGAATCAACAACGCCGTTACTATTTGGCGAGAGGAGAAGATCGTGACCCTTTTGCGGCGTTCGATCAGGACCTTATCGTGACGCTCCAAAACTGGTTACAGGAAGGGGCAATATTATTTTGGGGATGGACGCCAATGACGATGTTCGCAGAGGATTAATTGCAAACAGACTTCAGGAGATTGGGCTGACTGAGAGAGTCACGAAACACAACAGTCATCGCAGCCCACCAGCAACCCAAAATCGCAACCGATTGAGAACACCAATAGATGGAATTTGGGCAACCGGCAACATAGATGTGACAAGAGCAGGGTACACGGCATTTGGAGGCGCGTGCCCATCAGATCACCGCGGGCTATGGATAGATATAACCACAGCCAGTGCACTAGGACACAGACCGCCGAGACTGCTTCAGCCAGTAGCGCATCGGCTTAATTCCAAGGACCCACGAATTTGGAGGAAGTATTGCGACCTAATTACAAACGAATACCATGCCCGAGATGTTCCAGGGTTAGTATCTCAACTAGCATCTCTCAAAGAACAATATATGGCCACAGAAGAGGGAGAAGGAGACAGTCAACCAATCATCGAGCTACACAATGAGATTCACCTCCTGACACGGATAATACGAAAAGAAGCAGCACATCGAATAAGGAAAGTGAAACGAGGTGAAGTAGCTTGGTCCCCCCGGCTTCAAAAGATGCGGAATGAAATAGAATTGTGGGAGAGGGTGGTGAAACGACACGAAGGGAAGGCCACAAGCCGTACCATCATCCGCCGGCTAGCTCGACGGTGCGGAAGAATCCAGGAAGTCGACTCATTCGCAGCCCACGAAGCAACAGAGGAACTGAAGAAAGCATACAAAAAATACAAAGCTGCGAAGCCAGACTCACACATATGGCGCACCGAACACCTGCATGGTCTGGCAGATGCCCTGGCTGACCAAAATAACTCATCGCGCGCCTCAGAACTAAGAAGGATGATAACGGTCGAGAGTCAACGACGACAAGGACGCGCAGCTCGTAGACTTCGTGGGAAGGCTACTAAGAAGACAGTAACAAAAGTAACGTACCAAGAACCAGACGGGAGCAAGGTCGAGGCGTGTGAACCGGAAACCATAGCAAATGCGTGTGCTATTTCGAACCTTCGCCGTCAACATCGCTGCCTGGAAACCCCGTTCTTGCAACCCCCACTGATAGATGAACTAGGTTATCTGGCAGACACACCGGCTGCTGACAGCATACTAGACGGCTCATATGTGGCCCCCGATTGTTTGGACGAGTACACTAAAGCATTCATACGAGAACTTGCTACCCCTCAATCCATACGAACTCATGGAAACCTCGACATATCCGTCACACCGAACGATCACAGGCGTGCGTGGCAACATCAGAAAGACAAAACTGCATCTGAACCCACAGGATTATCATTTAGCCACTACCGTTCCTCAATTCATGATGATCAGATAGTCGACACCGACATACTACTCCGCTGCCTGCCGCTTGAGATAGGATTTGCCCCAGTCAGAACAGTGGTGTAATATTACGGACATTGAAATCCTGAAGAAATCAAACGTATGCAATGTTGACCAAATGAGGCTCATACAGCTGATGGATGCAGAATTCAACATGAATAATAAGATGATTGGAAGGAGGATGATGCATTTAGCGGAGGCTATGGAATTGATACCAAACGACCAACACGGCAGTCGGAAACATCATCGGTCAGTGACAGCTGCTCTCAACAAACGAATCACGATGGATATTTGGCGACAGAAACGACAGTCGGGGGCAATAGCAATGATAGACGCACAGGGATGTTTTGACCGCATTGCCCACCCCGTCGGGTCCCTTGTTATGCAGCGCTTTGGTGTACCCCGGAACACCGTACGTTGCCTGTATAAAGTTCTTCAGAATGCAAGACATCGAATCGCGACAGGCTATGGGGTGTCAGAACCAAAGTATGGCGGACCAAACCAAATTCCACCAGTGCAGGGGGAGGGACAGGGCAATGGGAAAGCCCCAGCTACCTGGGTGTTAGTGAGCGCTATAATCATACGGATGATGTATACAGCAGGACATGGTGTAAACATGATCACAGCCATCTCGGCTGCTGCGATCTCATTCGTATGTTTTGCATTTGTGGACGACACGGATATAATCCACACAGGACCAACAGTCGACACTCCTGGCGAGACGATTATAGGGCAATTTCAACAGGCTATGGACTGTTGGGAAGGAGGTCTACGAGCGTCAGGGGGTGCTCTAGTGCCCGAGAAGAGCTTCTGGTACCTCATTGACTGGCAGTGGGACGGACAACAGTGGAAGTACAAGCGAATTGAAGAAGTGCCAGGCGACATCTCGGTTCGAGCAACCGACGGGAGGTCCCGGCAAATCCTCCGACGATTTAACCCTGACCATGCTGAACTAACACTAGGAGTCTACCTGGCAATGGACGGCAACGAAACTGCCCAGATTCAATACCTGAAGAGCAAAGTACGCGAATTCACCGAGAGCCTAAGAGTCCACAGGGCATCAAAGAATGATGCCTGGTACGCGCTGGAGAGATCTTTCCTAAAAACCATTGAATACCCCGTGACGGTAACGACCATTTCACAAAAAACGTGGTCCGAAATCCTAGGCCCAGCGCTTAACGCACTACTCCCGAAGGCTGGACTTTCGAGCAAATTTCCCCGGCACGTCCTGTATGGACCCCCCGAATACCAGGGCCTCGGCCTTCAACATCCCTGGTACACACAGGAGATATCTCACGTTTCCACGCTGTTGATGGAACTTAGTACTAACAACACGCAAACCGGACAACTTTTGAATGCCACGATTGAACAACTGTATATGGAAATTGGCTTAGGTGGCCCGCTCGGATCACATTGCCACCGTACTTTCCACATTCTTGCCACCGATTCGTGGATACAGTCAGTCTGGGCTTCCTTGGCCCAGTTCAATATGACGATCACGCTGCCGTGCGCCAACATTCCACTATTCCGACATATCGATGCATACTTAATGCAAATCTTCGCGGATAATGGATACCGAGGCAATGAACTAAAACGTCTCAACACGTGCAGGATGTTCCTACGAGCTACAACACTTTCTGACATTACCACGATAGACGGGAAGCTAATAACTTCGCTGGCATTCGACGGGAAGCAGGCCAATTTGATTCGCTCCCACCTTAACTGGCCCTGTCAGCCAAATCAACTTGACAAGGGATATTGGTCGTTATGGCAGCAGGCCATTCAAAAAAGCTTGACTATTAACCACTCAGCACCAAACACAAGACGTCTCCGATCATCACTGGGCACCTGGATTGAGGGGAGGATCAACCTGGCCGAAACGTGGCCGCAGAGGTTCTCACCAACGTAAAACAAGATTCATCAGCGCTCAGGCCTTCAATGGAAAATCGCTGACACAACTGGCAGACGCCAGGGTGGACGTAGACAAAGATTCACATTCCATGGACTCATAACTAGGGAGCTACCGCCACATGCCAACATGTTAGTGTCTACGTATCCGGAAGGATTATCCGTGGTCTTGGAAGGAGGATTGAACATACAACCACGCCCAGTACAAGTCGCACAGACAGCACCGGAGCACGGTGACTTTGAGAACCTGCAAGGAATCACCGGGGACGATGAAATTCTCGTTGACGAAATCGCCTTCCCACTAGACAACTGTCAACGCTTGGTCAATGGGATCATCACAGGTCAAGCCAGAGCAGTGAGTGACGGGTCGTTTAAGAACGGATATGGCACGGCCGCAGGAGTTATTGCCGCAGCAGAAAAAGACGACGACATGCTGTTCTTTGTGAATGCAGTACCGGCCTTACGTCGGACCAGAGTGCCTACAGGAGCGAACTCGCAGGCATATTGGGGACGCTGCAGATACTCGAAACCTTATGCAGGAATTTCAAGATCAGAGAAGGCTTAATCACTATAGCACTTGACGGAAAAGCAGCGATGAACCAGGCATCCTACACAAACACGCAGAACCCACTACAGTCGGACCAAGCATCTTTTGACCTGACAATGGCGATCCGCAGGATACGACAGCTGCTGCCAATCCAGATCACGTGGAAATGGGTTGAAGGGCACCAAGCCGAGAAAGGGAAAAAGCTCGACTGGTGGGGCCGGCAAAACCAAACGGTGGATATATTAGCTAAACAATATTGGAACACCTGTCAAACTCGCCGCACACCTAATGACCCGCGACCCCTTCGACATGAACAAGTATATGTCCAGCTATATGGCACAAAGCTGGCAACCTTCCACCGGAAGACAATGTACGCGGCACTCTATAGACCCCAAACGACACAGTACTGGAACTCAAAAACCAATTTTGCTTCGGAGCTATTTGAGTCGATCATGTGGCCTGACGCCCATCGGGCCTTGCAGAGATTGCCTTTTGGTCTCCAACGTTTCTGGGTGAAGTTCTCCACTGGATTCCTAGGAACAGGACGGAAACTGAGGGAACGTGGCTACCAGGAACACTCCAGATGTCCCAGGTGCGGCGTGGATGACGAATCCAACGTACACGTCCTCTGCTGTCAGGACCACGACGCAACAGGAAGTGGCATGAGAACATCCATGCAATCCAACGGGAACTTCGACGACTCCATACCGCCCCATCAATTGAATCAACCATTATAGGCAACATCCACGCATGGCGATCAGGCGATCCTCCGATTCTCCCAGAGACAAACCAATGGGGAGAACGTGACGCTGCAATCCTACAACAAAGACTTGGCTGGACAAACTTTGTTTTCGGGCGATGGCATCATCAGTGGGCTCAAGCCCAGCGGAACTATCTCTGTGCCCAAGAATCGAACCTTAGTCTCAAACGCTGGACGTCGGCCATCATCCACAAACTGTACATGACGGCATGGGACCTCTGGGAGCATCGGAACAGAGCACGCCACGGTCCTGGCAACCAACAGGCAATAACTGAGACAGCACAACTGGCAATTGAAATCACAACAGAATTCAATCGGGGTGTGGCAGGCCTCCGTCCGGCTGACACACACCTGTTCCAAGAACCGCTCCAGACAATTCTCGAAGGGACTACTTCCTCGCAGCGCAAGTGGCTCCAATCAGTTCGCCTAGCGCGTGACCTTGGCCCACATGACAGAGCTCTCTCAGCGGGCAACCACTTTTTCCTAGAGGAGGTCCAAAATTATTGCGAGTTTTTTAGCTGTAGCGAACCGGTACCTGCTGCGGTACGATTTCGACCATGGCGTCACGATATTGGAACAAAAACAACAATGTTGCTAGCAAACGTACAGATAACCCCTACGAGCCAGAAGATAACGAAGCGGACACAGAAATGGCAGGAGCAAACCGCAAGACGATCCGACGGGAGGAAGAGGAGTTCTTGGTAAAATGGCAATTACCTGGAAATCTTGCCATTAACGACGCCAAAAAGCAAATCGCTATACTCCTTACCGAGCTCATGATCGCGTTCAAAGACGTCACTATTATTGACCATAAGCAGAGAGAATGGTCTGCCCCAACTGGAGTCAACGACGAAGCATTTGCTAAGGAAGTCAGCACAGCAAGCATCCAAATTCATCCAGTTAAAAACGCACAACAGCGTATCTCCCGCTGGATTACGATTACCAAAGTCAGAGCCTCCACTCGAATCCCCGACTGGAAGAACAACGAATTCCTTTATGACCAAGTAATTGAAGCCAAAGTATACATGTTTCCCCACCCTTTCAAATATGAAGAATGGGATATTACTAGTATTGGATTTCTCAAGGACATTCACACTGCACACTTCCCACAAGATCATCTGCATGACCTCATCATGGAGTACATTCAGAACCACAACAATAGTCCTCCCACCTTTCAATTGATACCACAAAAAATCACCAATCAAGACAAGACCGCAACCACACGAGCCTATACAGTTCAGTGTACCAAGAACGATGCAAAACGTTTGAGACTGATCCTCACTCAGAGCGAATTCAGGACTACACAAATGTTTATTCCCTTCAGGTACAAACAAAGTCAACCAGAACTCTTTACCAAGTGTATCAAACAACAAAACGAAGTATATTACAAAACGTGGGTTGTTAAACTTGAAGGGATTACGAAAGAAATCATGCACTTCATGCTTGATGATATTTCTGTTATCAATGGAGTATACCACGTAGTACCAACAAAGAAATATAACGATATCGGAGAATGGAATGTACTCGTTGATCAAACAAAGAGCCCCTTCATCCACCGCTTACTCCAAGACACATGGGCAAAAATTGTGGACAAAATCCCTCAGAACTTTCTCGAAGCAGCCCCGAACTTCTGGTCCGAACCACGAATCTCGTCAAAGAAAATCCGTGAATATCAAGATGACTCATCGGCCGATTCTTATGGATCACTGTTGACCAATGGTACCACTGACAGCCTCATGACCACAGGAGAGGACGAACTGAACGACCTTCCACCAGCCTATAAATACCCAAGCTATGCAGCCGCAGTCACCCCACCCGCGAGCACAATCACAGCGACAACGTTCTCGTCCCCGACCGTTTCCGATCTATCTGAATGGCAAAAAGAAAAGTCAGAATTGGAAGCTCTGATCACCCACCAGGCACAACTTCTTGAAAAATTCCAAGCGGACCAAGCCAAGATGTTACAAGATTTACAACAAACCCAAGCTCAAATGATAGCACAACTGAAAATAGAACAGGTGAACCAGATCGAGAGGCTCCAAGCCGATATACAGTCAAAAGTCAGTCGTAGCACAGATCTTGAAGACCAGTTGGCTCAAGCCATCGAGCTGGCTTACAGTCGCAACGCCAGAGAAGATGCAATGCTGACCAAGTTTGAGCAACTAATGAGCCGTTTCCCCGACAACGATGTCCAGTCGACATACACAACACCTGAACGAAATGACCAACTCATTCCCTACGCGAAACACCACACAACACCCCCTCGAACCAATACATCAAAGGAATACCCCCCCACCAAAAAAGGCCAATACAAATTCCTCCCCTCAGCGTACAGTATACCAAATGTTCCGACCAGCAGGCAGAATCATCCGACCATCAAGCCACAGGAAGAGCCCCCCAAGAATTCTTACGCAACCGATGGACGAAGATGTAGAACCCACCAAGCCGCCGCCCATGGCCAACCCGGGCAAGAAAACAGAATGATGACTCCCACTAGCAACCGAATATTTACCGATGAACTTGAAAACTTTCAGCACGATCACCACTATCCACCAACTGAGCACATCGGAGACAGGATGGATGAAACTCCCAACGAAAACACTACTCGCCTCTATGTACACAACCTCAACGGTCTCTGCTGGAACAAGGATGGAGGCAAGTGGCCGTACATATGTGACGTCCTCGAAACCATCAACGCTGATATCGCATGCTTCTCTGAACTCAATACCGACACAAGCAAATACCATATCAGAACGACAATGGAAAAGACCTGTCAAACTAGATTCCACCACAGTCGCTTAATCGCGTCCACATCCAAGTACGCAACCATCTCAGCATATAAACCAGGAGGAACTGCAATTCTCGCATGCAACAACATTACAGCATCCGTCAAAAGTCATACTAGAGACAGAATGGGACGATGGACCTCAATATGTTTCACAACCAAAACTTCTCGGAAAATTCGGATCATATCGGCATATCAGGTTTGCGAAGGCATCAAACCAGGCTCGGGATCAGCCGCGGCTCAACAATATGCTCAATTACTTGAGGAGCAACTACAGGACGCAAGACAACCACGATGTCCTCGCACAGCCTTTATTGGTGACCTTCAAAATTTCATACAACAAATCCAGTCCGACAACGAAGAAATTATACTGGTCGGCGACTTCAATGAAGAAATGGAGACAGCAGATTCCGGTATAGCATCTCTTGCACAAAATTGC
Organism: Nitzschia palea; assembly: GCA_019593585.1. Classification (NCBI taxonomy): domain Eukaryota; phylum Bacillariophyta; class Bacillariophyceae; order Bacillariales; family Bacillariaceae; genus Nitzschia; species Nitzschia palea. The sequence goes on along the minus strand of SWEM01000561.1, from coordinate 8,497 downwards.
GCGTTAGCGGATTTATTCAATATTCGTCTTGGTTCGTCAAAAATACCGGCTACTTACCATCGCGGACAACGACGACTTGACTTCGCTCTGATCACTCCGTCATTGGTACAGCACGTACAGTCCGCTGGCTACGATCCCTTTGGTTACAGAATTCCTAGCGATCACCGTGGATTCTTCATCGACTTCTACACCGACACACTTTTTCAACAAGACCTCAGTCCATTGGCACCCATGGTCCATAGAGATTTCTCGACAAAAAATCCGGGCGTAGTGGCCAAATATGTCGAAGCAAAAACAAAATACCTAACGGACCATCGATTTTTCGATCGACTCCATGCAATCACGACTTCTGACCAACCAAACCATCCCGCCATCGAATCCCTCAACCGAGACTTCATCAGAGCATCGATTCACGCGGCCAAGCAATGTACCAAAAGACAACAAGCACCGTGGAGTCTAAAATTGGCAGCCACCTGGGCAGAACTTCACTTTTACCGGCTAGCAAAATCGTCCTTGGCAACAAACGTCAACTACACCACCGCTATGATTAATCTCCAACAAAAATGGCCGCACATTCCCTACACCATACCCACCGACGAAGCTATCATTAAACAAGAATACGACAAAGCATTGAATAAATTGAAAGACGTACGAAAGCATGCTCAAACACTACGAGAGGAATTCTTGACAAAGAAAGCAGCACTTTACTCTGCCACCGATGACAACAACAGAGCCAAAGCTGTGAGACAACTGCTACGAGCCGAGACACAACACCGTATTTATAACAAAATTCGATATCTTCGGCAGCAGGACTCGGGATCTTCTTGTCTCAGCAGATTGAAAATACCACGAGGTATTGACATTACTGACACAGACAATATCAAAACTCTCCCCGATACGCCAGAATACTGGGAAACGATATCAGTACCCACCAACATCGAGCAATTATTGCTAAGACGTAATAGACACCATTTTGGCCAAGCTGCTGGGACACCTTTCACGACGCCACCTCTTAACGTTGATGTTGGATATAAAGCAGAAGGATATGCTGCAGAAATGATGCTCCAAGGCAACTTCTCCCATGACTCTCTTCCAGACGCCACGAAACTGCTGATCACCCATCTTCAGAAACGCACGACGGCGACACTGGATAGCACGATTACTGCAACACAGATCTTGGGCAAACTTCGCAACTGGAATGAGTCCACAACCACATCCCCATCTGGCGGCCATCTGGGACATTACCACTGCGTCTGGCGAGCGACTGGCCTAGCACCAGGTACCGACGAGGCGGAACGAATGCAAGCAAACCAACAACAACTACTCGAGGCCACAGCATCATTTTTGAATTATGCCATCCAACACAAATACGTTTTTGATCGCTGGACCAAGGTGGTTAATATCATGCTTCAAAAAGACCCAGATAATCCACGCATCCATCGACTACGTGTCATTCACATCTACGAGGCCGATTATAATCTACTATTAGCAGTAAAGTGGCGGCAAGCTATACACTACGCAGAAGACGCCAAACTCCTCCATGACGGCATGTATGGCAGCAGACCTGGACGCTCCGCCCACGACCCAGCCCTGCTAGAAGTGCTACAGCATGAGATATACCGGATGTCGATGAAACCTGGTATTAATTTCGACCTCGACGCCACCTCCTGTTACGACCGAATCCTACCTGGTGTTGCATCCTTGTGCAGTCGACGAATCGGCATGCATCCATCAGTTGTCTCGACTAATGTTAACATGCTAGAACTAGCCCGCTATCATATCAAAACACAACTTGGGATCTCTTCGGGCTACTATCAACACCAGCAAGACCAACCAATATACGGGACAGGACAAGGGTCGGGAAATTCACCAGCTATTTGGTGCTTTGTCTGCTCAGCACTCTTCGATGCACTTGATGCCAAAGCTCATGGTGCCACCTTCACCTCCTATGATACTACAATAACAACAACCGTCCGCATGGTGGGATTTGTTGACGACTGCACACAGCGGGTAAACACCTTTGATAACCCCATTCAACCAACCACAGCCCACTTACTCAAATTAATGGAATCCGACGTTCAATTATGGAACGATATTCTCTGGTCCTCCGGAGGAGCTTTGGAGCAATCTAAATGCTCCTATCACATCATTCAGAGCAATTGGAACGCCGATGGTCACCCCTTTCTCACAGGCACAAAACTCCCTACCCCTATAATATTGATCGATCGGGGAAATCCAACCACCACGACACAGCTTTCAAATTATACCGCTCACAAAACCCTGGGGTGTCACATCAATCCAGCTCACATCCAAACCAAAGCATGGCAGATGTTACAAGCAAAAAATGAATCACTAGCACAATTACTGGAGACCAATTATTTCACGCAACCAGAAGCCCGGGTCTACTATTCCTCTTTCTATATCCCTTCCATAACTTACTCCCTCCCTATCACACCATTGTCACGACAACAATGTGAAAAACTGGACATCCGCATTCTCCGGTCCTTGCTCCCACGGTGCGGATATAACAGGAACACAGCTCGCGCAATTCGCTATGCTCCTCTTCAACTGGGGGGCGCAGGGTTTAAACAACTGTTTATTGAACAAAGCATTCTGTTGGTACAACAAACGTACAAATATTTAAATTCCCCACACACCACTGTGGGCAAACTCCTGCTAACGGCCCTATCGTGGACACAAGCATTTATCGGCACATCGGAATTTATTCTGACCAATGTCAGCTCCCCAATCCCACCTGTCGGTCCATCGATATTACTTGACGTGCGCACTGCCCTATCCCAAATACAGGGATCCATCACCCTTCCACACTCCCAAACAGTGGTCCCACGCCTCCGCGAACACGATCGATTTATTATGGATATCGCAATGTCCCATCATCAATGGACTAGACGTCAAATAATTCAAATCAACTCATGTCGTAGACACTTACAAGCCCAAACCCTGGCTGATTTATGCACCCTGTCAGGCACGAGACTCTTGGCCCACATAATGACAGGAACTGCCATGGACCATACCAATACAACAAGAATTTCTCAATTTAACCAGCCCCGCCCAGCACACAACGCGTGGACAACATGGCGACGTTTCTTAAAATTAATCAGTACCAAGAACCACATTCTTCACAATCCATTGGGAAAATGGATCGTTGACATTACCAGGACCCGTCACTGGCCCGGATTTGTGTATGACACCATAAGTGACCAATTGTACTCCCACATCACAGGAAATCAATACTACCACCACGATCGCCTTGGCCCTGACCGATTCTCAATCTTATCCTCGAAGATAGTTACCACGGTCACAGGTTATCCCACCGACGTCCAGACAGTACTCGACCAACTAATCCCCCGAAAGAATTTCAGAGCTGAATCTTCCACACATGGAGCAACCATTCACAACTCCAACCCCCTGCTTCGGACACTACCAGATTGGGAGCACGAACTCATCGGACAGGTTCAACTAATGCAACCGATTGACGTCATACAATATCATCTATCCAAGGGACCCATCATGTCATGCAGTGACGGATCAGCCACTGCTTCCTCTGGAACCTTCGGATTCATTGTCTCCACCATGACTGGCCTACGACTCGCTAAAGGCAATGGGCCCGCACCGGGAAGTCATCCAAACTCGTTTCGAAGCGAAGCCTATGGCGTCCTCGCAACACTCCGATGGTTCCAACACATAATGACTAAATTCTCCATCGTCCCAAACGAACCCATTCAGTTCCGACATCATTTGGACAACAGGGCCGTGATCTCTAGAATCGACTCCAACAGAACCAAGCACATCCTAACACCGAATGTGAGACTGCTCCCAGAACACGACGTCATTGTTGAGACCATATCGACCTGGCGATCCCTACCGGTTCATATTACCTTTGCATGGGTCAAAGGCCACCAGGACAAATATCACCCCGTCTCATCATTGCCGCTCGATGCTCAGTTGAATTGCGAAGCCGACCGCGAAGCGGCAAGAATTGATCGGTATGACACAGGACAACACCAAAGAGTTACACCCTTACCCAACTCCCCTTGCCAATTCCTCATCAACGGGCGATCAATCACAAGCAATTTCAAGAGGCGGATATACCAAGCCGCCACCATGCAACCACTCCAAGAATACATGTGTGCCAAACATGACTGGACACAAGAAACTTACAACAGCATCGACTGGCAAGCATTTTCTCATATCATAAAAAAATACCAGACCCAATGGCCAACACTTGTAAAGCATCTGCACGACATCAGCCCGACAGGCCACATCGCACATCGAAACAATCACTACCTTCCACAAGCATGTCCTACGTGCGAACACCATCGTGAAGATAACTTGCATGTCCTCCAATGCTCCCACCCGACTCGATCCACCTGGCGCTCTAATACTATCCGAACACTAATTAACTATGGGCAAAAGCGATCCGATCCATATCTCATCGATATCCTGCGGGACGGCCTACAACGACTACACCTACAACTCGAACCGTTGACTCCCATTGCATACCCCCCACGATACACTCTCTTGATTACCAGTCAAAACCAAATTGGGTGGTACCAGTTGTACAAGGGCCGATGGAGTGCACAATGGCAAGTCCGTCAAGAAGAACATTATCAACGCCACACCGATAGCATGACACTACTGCCGGGTTCATCGTGGGTCCTCTCCTATGGACGCATCCTACTTGACCAATGGTTTGAACTTTGGAAACAAAGGAATACCGATCGCCACGGCTGTGACATTGCTACCCAGCAAGCTCTTCGTCAACAAATTCTTACATCTCAATTACATGAATTATACTCGCTCAAAACCAGAGTCTGTCCCGGAGACAAGCATATATTCCATGCCTCAGTGGAGGCACACCTGGCCAATCACTCCCTATCAGCCATTGAACAGTGGATTGCCACCTTCAAAGATGCCATCACAGCCAGTGTACAACTAGCCTCCAATCCTGACCTCCGCCGCATGCGCCGTATTACCGACTATCCGATGTTTAACCCCAATGCCTCTCCCAGGCAGCCAGTCAGCCGCGCGACTGACTTGCCACCAGGGTAGGCACTGAACTCTGCGCCTCGCAAGGGCCCAGGCCGGGTTGGAGCTCCCACTCCTGTCGGATAAAATAGACTTTAGTTTTTTTTCTCTCAGCGGGCAACCAGCTGCGACGCCAACAAGCCCTAATGCAATGCTGGCTACGCCCGTCAGCGCCGCAGCAGCACCCTTAGAACTTTTTCGGAGTCTCACCACTACATGTCTACACACTACATATTTACACAGCCCTGCACACTTGGGCCTTACATTTCAACACATGCATGATTTCACGTTTTATCGTTCAAGAGATCTGGCCTGCTGGGCCAGTTGCCCTGGCGATGTAAAAGTCCACTGGACTACCATTATCCTGGTAAATTAGTACGTATTTATTTATTTGAAACAAAGTAAACAACATTCTTGATACAATATCGTATCTGCGAGTGTTCTCGAACAACTATTTTTGATGATCAAAGTCGTGCTCGCCTGACTTTCAAATCAATCAGGTCGCCTGATAATCCCTCTATGCATGGATAGTAGAGTTGCGCAGGAAGAACAAATTGAGCCCAAGTTGATTTCAGACTCCCGACTCTTGGATTTCTAGACAAAATGGTCCTCTTCCGAAAAGAATAGGTCAGTACCGGTAGGTTTTTCGGGGCCTTCCTGGGACTCGGAGCAGAATCTCAGATTCCAATGTTGTTTGTGGCAACCCCCCACATCTGGATACGGAATTTCACTGCCACTGAGTGTGTTGTGCCTGCACCAAGAGCCGCGCCCCAAACATGCCACAATCCTCAAAGATGCAGTGTCCACATGGGCGCCATGGTCTTTCCGCAATGGACTCTCACACGGTCAACTTGCATTTCTTGGTTTTGATGTGTGCCCAACGGTCACAGGCAGCTAAATTATTTTGGATCCTCGCTGTTCGAAACCAGATATAACGGCCAAAAACCGTCGCATCTGCGACGATGGAGGAGTGCTGCGTTTCGTGCACAACAAATGATTGTTTCTTGTTTTCCCAAAAGACCACTATCCAAGACGACACGACATGTTCCTCCTGGAGTCAGGCGACTTGGACTAGGATGTATCATAGCTCTGTTTGTCCTCATACATTTCAGCCTGTTGGGTAGGGTGAGCAACTTTAAAGGCACGGAAGATGTTGAAATTGGTAGTGTTCAGGTGGTGTCGACGCACGGAACGTGGGCACCATCCAATCAAACCAAGACTCCTGAACACACATACACCATGTCGTTCGGCAATGTTCGATATCCGAAAAGTCTTGGTAACTTGTCCATCATTAGTCAGGCTCCTCGCTCGTTCCGTTCCAACGCCATTGTGTATTTGGTCCAGAAGCGCCATGCCACCTATCGACGCGACAGTTACGAAATGTTGATTCAATCACTCCGCTTGCTGCGAGACAATTATCTGTTACAGGATTCTCCCAATCACTTGGAAAATGTTGATCTCTTTCTATTCCACACTGGAGATTTTGATTTTGAGGATGTAATCTTTCTGGAGGGGCTCCTACTGGAATCTATTGACTACTATCCATTGGGATTGGTAAAGTTGGTCAATCTTCAAAACACACCCTACTGGCGCCTTCCTCATAATCTCAGAAACGATAATATATCCACATGGCATGTCGCTGATCTTTTTCCCATTGGATATCGACACATGTGTCGTTTCTTTGCCATTACCATTTGGGATTTTTTCAAGGACCTGGGATTTCACGATTACATTCTACGACTCGATGAGGATGCTCTCCTTTTATCACCGATTACCTACAATATCTTTGATCTGATGAAAGAAAAGGAATATAATTATGCCTATCGCCTTTGTTCCTATGAACTCACCCATCACAAATTCCTTCCACATTGGTGGGAGCGATGGCATGCACAAAACCAAAACAAAGCTCAACGGTGGCCACTCGTTTGGAATCTGTGTGGATTCTACAATAACTTTTTTGTGGCGTCGGTGCCATTTTTTCAATCCAAGTCAGTTCAAGCCTTTTTGAAAAATGAAATTGATCAACGAGGTTTCATCTATCGACAACGTTATGGAGATTTGATCGTTCATTCCTTGGCGGTATATGCGTTTTCACCTCCCAAACGTATTCATCGTTTTTTGGACTTTACCTATCAGCACATGACCGTTGTTGTTGACGAAGAGTGCCCGTTGCTATGGGGTGCTATTCAAGCCGGTTACTTGGATGAAAAGGCGAATGAAACATTGGCTGCTTTCTATCAACAATATCATCTTGATCGTTGCCTAGCAGAGTGTCACACCAATCAAGACCATGACTGTCACATTCACGTCCACTCCTTGACTGTACAAGATTTGAGTCCAACGTACTCCCATTTGCCACGACATGCCCTGCCCATTTCATTGTACACTATTGCTGCTGGAAAAGTTGAATTACAAGGCGTGGGAATTTTATCAGGATGACACATTGTTGGAATCTACCGGTAGACAGTTGCTGGATTCGGTCAAGGTCACAAGATAAACCTGGTGAACTTCCCATTTTAACAACAACCCCGGTTCAGTTGATCCACGATTTCATGAATATATATAAAATTCATGAAATTTGGCGCATTGGTACGGAATATGCGGATAGACACTCTGTACCGGTAATGATCAAAAAGGGCCTTGCAAGAGCCAGTGCTTTCGCCATGGTGCACCATTTCTTTCATGGATTCCTCTCATTGTCAATATTTTTCAAGTGCAAATTGCACAAAATGTAGGAAACGTCCTACCTACCGGTAGTTTTCCTTTTGTCTATCTACTAATAATGACGTTAGTACTAGGTTAGTACAAAATAGCCAACTTAACGAGGTACGGACCGTCCTTCTTTTAGTCAAACGAGTCAAAGATTTGGTCACAGGTCACACACAAGTTCTCTTCACGATTTGGGAATTTGTATAGCCTGTCTCGGACTTTCGTGTCGCTTCAACCAATCACATCCAACCAGAAACCGAAGCCATAACTCTGCTTCGAAACAATCATTCACTGTCAAACCATGATGTTCAAGACAGTTTAGTTGATAAACGAATCGTTATGTTATGGATACGTTATTAAGATGGGTTATTAGGATAGATGCAGGCTTCTGGAGTTAGCCCCACAAGATCCCCAACACACAAACCTACACCGAAGCAGTTTTTAGGGTGCTTTCTCGACGTTGTCATCGACTTCCTCCGAAAGTTGATGAGATGATGTATCATCTACTTTCTTGTTGCTTTCAACCTGATCCGCATTCTCGGCATCAGGCTCTGGGACAGCCAATGTTTGAGCGATTTTGGTAGGCCCAGGCGCCTTACCAAAAAGGAGGCCAGCCTCGCCCTTTATAAACACAAAAACAGACAGCAAGGAGGTTCCCATGGCGATACTTCCCATGAGGACGAATGCATGCTTGTAGCTCAAGTTACGAAAGCCCAAACCAAAGACTACTGCCCCCGTG